>JAOEGS010020797.1:32422-67847 GCA_025447755.1 Corythornis vintsioides
TATATATTTTTAGATCTCTGAAGTGCCTAACAAGCTGCAGTGCACAAAAGAAATGGTTTGGTCTTTATAACATGCCATAGTAAAATATCTACTTGGTCATCTCCCTGGAAGGGAACAAATTGATATGGTTCTGATATGACAATTGTGCTTCTGGGGGAGTATCTTCCTTGGCTATAACATCAAGGGCTCGATCATTCACTGTATTGAAGCAATGATACAAACAATGGATCAGCCAACTTTTAAAACAGCAGTCTAAAAGCAATTGTAAAGGCACCAACTGTATCATCTGAGCTCTGCTTTGACATTGCTGTTTTCTGATGGCAAAAATATACCTATTTCCTGCCAGTGTAAGTGAGAGATTAAGGGGTAAATATAGAAAACCTAAAGTTTGCTTTGGATGAGAAGTTTTTTCTTTATGAATTATTGAATAAATCAAATATCCTTGGTTCTCATCCCAACAGAGTGTGATGATTGCTATCTTGAAAAAATGTAGCAAGAGCAAACGTTGGCAAGAGTGAAGCATTATAATGTGATGTCTACAGAGACTCGGGAAGGATTGTCAGTTACAGTCAATGCTATCAATGTTGGTAGAAGATATTTAAACTGTAATTCTACCTAGACTAAGGTACTTAAAAACAGTGCTCATGGCTTGAAAACAACCTGTGTGAGTCTCTTTTAAGGAATGAATTCCTTCACTGGTTAATACATGCAGATTATTCCATTGCAACACTTTGGCTGCTATCGTGTGAGGGAATGGCAAGTATGGAAAACTGCCAAGACTGAATGTCTTCTTCCTTCTCTTCCAGTTGATAAGACAGGAGAACTAAAATGTGGTTTTGAAATCAGTGATGTGGTTTCTGGAGAGTAGGATGAAAACAACATCTTATTTATGAAGGTCCCAGTCATACAGTGGTAAAGAACTTACTGGGAATGATCCTGCTCTCGGAAGAGCTCTGACACTACCTGCAGCAGCTGCAGCAGCATTCTGCAAATATTCTGCTTCCATATGATGAGGAGCCATGGTCTTTAGCTGCACCAAATCCTGCTCTGCCAGGTTCTGCTAAAGCACCTTGCATCATCCAAGTTAAATATCTAGGCAGTGTTTCTTATGTCTTTGTTCCCCCTACATTTTCATTGCTTTAGTCTTGATATTTCCAGTGTTTAGTCCAATGTGTTCAAAGATGTCCAGGGTGTTCAAAGCTGTGTAGACAGTCTCACTGAAGCACTTCCATTCTGCGTCAAAGGTGTCCAGGGTGTCCAAAGTTGCACAGACAATGCCCCTGAATCACTTCCAGTCAGCTTTTATGTCACTGACAGCTGCAGTTAGTGGTGTCCACCTGGCTTTCCACTGATTTTCCAAGTGATTATTATTAAGTGCCAATTTTAAAGTATTAACCTTAAAATTGTTGAAATTCAGCTTATTCCAAAGCTTTTGCTTATTTTGATGTGTATGTCAGTCTTTCTACAGTTCATTTGACATTTGAATCCTCCTCCCATAGAATGATGCTGATGTTGCCCTGTAATTTGGTGTAATCAATGACTGCAAATTTTTAGCATAGGAATCTGTCTAGAGAATTCTGGTTTGACTTGGAAGGCCTCTGATAATATTAAGGTTACTTCTTTAGGAAGAATGGGTAACTGGTTTTGCACTTTTCATACTGCATATTTCAAGAATATCAGGAACATTGACAGTCTTCCTCAAAACAAGCTTTGATGTAACCAGGATAATAATTATGCTCTCCTTTGCTATCTGAGAATTTATATGCTTCATGTCTTCATAAAAGTTATCTCTTATTTTATCTGTGTTTAAGTAATATTTAGGCAGTAATCATGGTGGCATATCTATCATCATGAAGTAGCAATCTTATATATAGCCATTTTTGCCATAGGGCAATCTAGTTTATCGATCGTTGGAGACGTAAGAGTGAAGCCACTCTCAGTTTTTCCATTATTTCATCAGTAATTACAGTCTACAGCACAGAGAGCTAATCCAAGTTTCCTTAAAACTGCTTTCCTCCTTAGAAAAATGTAATTTAACGTTATATGAATTTCCTATCTGGTGTCTGCATTGTCAGAAAGGGCAGTTCTTCACATTGATGATTGAGTGGATGTCAGTAAGTGTCTGTATGCCCTTGCTTTGTTCAAAGCTGTACATTTAAAGGGTTTAAAATAAAGGGAAGAGAGGCTCCTCCAGGAATGTCTGTGTTGCGCAATTAAAGGCAGCACTGGTAGCCCTGAACTAGTGCTGACCCATCTCCAGTCCGACCAGCTGCATTAGCATGATTTTGCACTTAATATAATCTGGGCTCCAGGCTGCAGCTCAGTGCTGTGGACACTGCTTTTGCTTCCTGGGCAGGGGTTTCATCTGCTCTGCTGTTGTGTGGGAGTCACCGAAGTCTAGTATTGCTTCTAGCAATTAAAATAATCTGTGATCCTGAATTTCTTGTGAGTAGATTTTATGATTGTAGCTGCTATAGAATCCATCCACATCTATAGCTTTGCTGGTTTTCTGCCATCTGAGAGGTCTCAGAGAGTGGTAGATCAACTTGATTTTGATGCCAACCACAAATGCTATTAGCAGTATCACTCATCCAGACTGAGTCACAAAATAGACAGAGAAGATGAGGTAAAGCTGGCTACAGTGTTTGGCTGCAAACCCTGGGGAATTTGATAAATATCTGTCAGTGATCTAGCGTGTGTGCTTAGACTGCAGGACTAACTTCCTGCACTAAGTTAGAACTGGATCTAATGTGACCTCCAGCTTACATACTTGTATGACAGTGCCTATTTGTAACCAAAGCTCTTTGGAAGAGAGTTTTAGTTTAGCAGTGGAGATCAGGGATGGGGTTTCCCTCTGTAGTTTACAGCTGCCTGAGCTAAGGAACCAGCCAGAGTGTGCTGTGTTCAGAAGCATAATACAGAATGATTTGGTTTTTTAAATTATATGGAAATTGGTATTTTGCTCTTTTGTTTATTTGTTTTGGGGAAAACCAAATAATCCTTAGATTTTAAATGGCTTTTGGAAGGGAAACAGAAAGGTCAAAGAGACATACTTGTGTTCATGGGAGATTTCTCAGCAATCCTATTTCATATACACAATATACATGGAACTTTTTTTGCTAGAATGAAGCAAGACAAAGGGAATTTGGGATGAATTGCTACCAGCAAGTGAACGTCCTTTATTCTCAGTTTAGTTTAGTGAATACACAGTGGGTGAATTAGGGTTTGAGGATGGAGCATGGAGTGTGAAAATCTGCACTAGAGGGCAGCTGATAACTGGTGTGTTGGATTGGGAATGCCGTGTCCCCTGCGACTCACACGCTGGCCCAAGACCCATGTACTGTGCAGCCTCCCAGGCAGCACACATGCAGAACCCGCTCCTTTGGAGCTGCCTCTCCTGCCGAGACGCACGGATGGAAAAGTGTTGATGGCATTAGAAACCCTGCAGATGAGAGTAGTGGTGAACTACACTGATAAAGAAGGGCAGGACAAAGACATATCTTGATTTTAGCAGTAGTATTGTTCTGACTCCAGGCTTTCTCAAGAGATGCTTTTAAAAGCAAGATTGATGATTTTATTTTATTATTGTA
Source organism: Corythornis vintsioides (assembly GCA_025447755.1). Classification (NCBI taxonomy): domain Eukaryota; kingdom Metazoa; phylum Chordata; class Aves; order Coraciiformes; family Alcedinidae; genus Corythornis; species Corythornis vintsioides. Next base: position 36,013 of record JAOEGS010020797.1, read on the forward strand.
TTTTATTTATATTATTTTCATGTTATTAATTTTAAAGTAATTCACATTCGTTTAGACAAAGTACATTTTTTCTAGGGAAGAGGAAAATAAGATGAAATTTAGCTTATTGTCAAAACAAGCAGAAAAACTACAGTCATCAAGCAAATAATATAATTTTTAAAACCTTTCATTTTTAAAGGTGCCTTGATATAAAATTATAGTAAAGATTATTGCTTATTCATCAACTTTTCTGTCAGCAGTACATACTCAAAAAAATGACACTTCAGATTTTGAAGTGGATTTACACAATTGAGTAGAACACTTAGATATAGGCCTGGAATGCAGGTAGGAGCAGGAAGCTATTAAGTGCACTTCAGATTCAGAGGTTCAGAATTCTCACAGCAAGACCATTTATCTCAAGGTTCCATGGTCCTTTGGAAGACCTGCCTGTGCTATGATTGCCAACCTGAGTTGGCATTATTATTAAGGCCATTTCACAATGACTGCCTTCTTTCTCCCTGTTCTTTTCAGAATTCCAAAGTTAAAAGTTCAATTCATCAGAGACAAAGGAAAAAATGGGGAAAAGAAATAATAAGAGAATATTTAGTGAATTGGTTGTCAAATCACAGGTGTTGATCTATTTATAGGAATCAAGACAAAGGAAATCTTGAAAGATGTGAAGATACTGAGGTGTTTTTATTAGTAAATAATTAGTATTAGAAGTTTGGTGTTTATAACTCTCATTTTACACACAATCATCATCCCTGTCACTATTGAGTTTTCTGTATAAAGCATATTGCTAATTTTACAACCAATTTGTGAAAATTAAAACAATGAAAATTCAATCCAATGTGCTGATATGTATTTTTTGTCTCTTGGTGTTTTATGAAAAACTTTCTGTTGTGGTTGAATAAAAAGAGAGATTTCTTCAAACCTTTTGTTTCTAAAACAGATCTTGCTCATGCAAAGGTTAGGAAAAGATAATGAGAGAGGGCAGGGAAACATTGAATGAACTTGTTCATTTTGCAGCAAAGAACATATTGAAATAATCTGTGCATTGCCAGAGTTAGGCAGTATTGCTAGATACTGGTCTTATAAATATTTTTAATAATGTGATTCCCTTTCAAATGTCTACAACTGCTACATAAGAATCAAGCAAATATAATTTTAGTAACTACTTCAGAATTGTTGAGTCTTTTTCTGCTAATAGAATCATTCTTTTTGGGCCCTGATTTTGAGAGATTTATGTAAAAGAGCTGATTGGCAATTACATACTTTGTGTATTAATTACAGACACTCCCTTTTCTCTCTGGATGACTAAAATAATATAACCAAGAGGTGTTTTGATGAACTAATGGGACATTAGAAGAGTGTGACCATCTTCCTTTCTGAGTTGGGGATGGCCTCATCTTTATTATGGAAGAAAAGATGTGTTGCTTTAAGATTAATTTTATGGACAATATTTATTTTTTCTCCTCAAAGATTTTGTAGATGGTTTAGACTGAACTTGTTTATGGTGGATTGATGTCAAATGCAAGCATGAGTAACAAGTGTTTCGGGCTCTGTGCAAAGCAAGATGATGGCACTAGCACAGCTCTGTGTTCGAGCTACTGGGCAGTGCAATGGTTTGGACTTTCAGAACTGACAAAACCATGTGGCCTTTGGACCTGACCTGACTCCAGGTTTACAGTGAAATACAGTAATTATGGATATGATGCATTTTCTAGATGATAATGAAAACAAATTCTGTTTTTGTTTCTGTTGTCGTATTGTCCTGCTCACTGCTGTTAGTATTATTCCTCAGTGCTGCTTGTAGAATTTATTTTTTATTCCATTTCAAAACATCTTTACTGAAAACTGATCAAAGGAGAAAGCTAATGTATAACAATTGTCCAAGATACTTCTAACTAATACAGTGCAGAAGTCCTTCCAATCCTGTCCTGAGTGAATAAAAGGATTTTTCTAATTTATTCTGACTGTGACAAATACCTGAGAATTCTAGGGCAGCATGAGCCAACATATTTTTTGTTTCTGCCTCCTGCTGGTGGTGAAAATTCCTTCCCATTTTCTGTGCGTGTGTAACCTCGTTCTTCAGGCTGCCTTCAGGGGTTTTGCCCTGCCAGAGTGATACAACACATTTCTTACATGAAAACAGGCCTATTTCGAACAACTTCTCATACAATGCTTGTTGATTAGTACTAGACCACCCATTAAGGTCTGGTGATTAATATTCCTCCAGATATTGATGCAATGTAACCAGTGTGAAAGTTCAATTGGTCAAATGAAAACTGAAACTTGCAAGACTTCAAGGCTGCATTTAGAGCAGAACTTAATACTTGTAACTGCCAGGCATGTCTGATTACTGTCTTCCAAACATCCATGACTCTATCATAAATATATAGATTTTCACATTTGCTTAATAAATGAATGAAAATACCTTTTGGGGAATGAAGTGATATGTTTTAAAGGCATTTGTTTACTTTTTCTGTAAGCTCCTGAGATGGCTAACATACTAGTTGTTAATCACACCATCTGTTCAAGCAGTGTTTGACTAAATGAATCAATTCATACTTTTTCATCTTAAAGCAGTTTTAACCGAACAATATGTTTGTGTCTATTACCCCATCATTTGGCAATGTAATATGAGATATTTTAATTTTCCTATTTATTGTGCATGGATTTTCAATCTCCAAATATTTTTTTTTTAAATCTGCATGCAGCACGGAAAAGCTGTGTCTATTGATTCCTGTAGCATTGCAAACAGGGGGAAAATCTGTTCCATTCTGCTGTCAAATTTCAACCATCTGATTATATTTAAATGAGTTATTGCAACATGTTTAATTTGAATGTCCGTCTTAGAAGCGATTCCTCCTTTGTACCGAAGATGGCAGTGGTGCACAACCTACCTCACCGCTGCTCTGCAGCCTGCAGGACCTGCTCAGACTTTGGTTTCTAGTTCCAGGAAACAGCAAATTAGCGGGGGAAGATGCTGCAAATGGGATTGTCAACTTTTTCTAGTCTTCCACGTCCCAGTTGTCTGTGGTGAGTTTGCATTTACATCATTCCAATCAATATTCGGCCTAAATTTGGAAACTGCATCTTGTAATAAATATATATCCAAGTTTGGAAAGATTGTAACAGACCTGGTTTAAAATTTGTGTTCACGCACATTTCCTAGCTGCACCTGAAACAACATGTCATCAGTTTCTATGATTCTATGAGTGTTTCTGCATCAAGTCTTGGTAACCCCTGAAACTTCACGTGAAAGGATGTAAATTTCAAGGGATTATGGGTCATTTCTAACCCCATGGAAGCTTTGCACAAGTATTCTTGAATAAGTTCCTGACTTTTAGTTTACCTGAAATCAATATTCTGAGGTTTCCCCAAAATAAGATCCAGAGGAGGAATAGTGGGCTGAGCATTTGGGGGAATCACAATTAGTAAAATAGTTTCTGAATAAAAATGATCGAGGCCACAGCAGTAGTACAAACAAATACAATGAAAACAAGTAATAGAATTTCTTCAGCATTCTGTAAAGAATAATCCTGAGGGAAAATTGACTGAATGACTTCCTAACATTTATTCGGTTATTGTGGACTAAATATACTTTGATACTATAGTGAAGTCAGAGTTAACAATAATTCCTAAAATTGAAATCCTACTTACATGGTCTCTTAAGAAACAGTAAGTACTTTTCCTCACTTCTGTGATGCCACTGTCTAGATGGGACATTACTTTATAGGGGAGCAAACTATGTCCTCAGAAGCAAATACCTGTATACTAAAGAAAAAAATTCTCTTATTTGTTGAAATTCATATACAGCCAGGTTATTTGGCCAGACTATTTTTCTGAAGGATTGCATGCTATAATCGAAAAGTATTTATTAAGCAGTGAAGAATGTTAATGAGATGCTCTTAGTAGTCTTCATCGCCCCTTGGTTTGTCTCTTTTTATGTATTCATGGTTTAGGGTTGTTTTGTTGATAACAGAGAAAGAAAGCAAATATGTCTGTGAACAATGTCTCCAAATTGTCAGGCTGTAACAAGCATTTGTTGTGGAACTGGAACACTGTTGTATTGCTGGATGACATATAGAGCAGGAGTGTGTCAATAATTCAGGTATCAGACAGGTGAACATACTAAAGAGTAAGTTCATGGCCTAGAAGTGGTTCTAAATTTGAATTGGAAGCCAGTGAAAGGTATGAAATATTACATGCATTCTTTTCTCAAGTGTCCTGGTAGGGTGACTTATTTTATAGAGGGTGGAGATATTGTATATCTTCTACTTTAATTGCCAACTAAGTTCAGACTTCTTTGAACATATCACATGAGTCATTTTGAGGTGAGTCCTCTGAGAAGAAGCATTATTTCTTGCCTTTCCATAGACATAAAAAGACATTCTTTCATTCTTCAAGCCCTTTTTGAAACAATGAAGGGGCCCATTCCTTCAGTAAAAGAGAAGGATAGCCTCTTGATTAATTTTGCAGCTTCATTTAGGTCTTGCTTAAGTTTCAGTTTGAACCAGCCACTATTCCAGTCCTGGTAGTAGTCATATATAGTAGTATTTATTTCCTGTCATTGCCAATTCTTCTACTGGAGACATGTCATTCTCATGCTGTTGACAACATAAGTGTTTCATGTCTTCACAATTCCTAATGGCTCATCTATAAATGTAGAGAAAGGAAGGGAAGAAAGGAGCGAGGAGGAGGGGTGGCCATACACTTTTTGGGCCTCTAAGGGATGAAGGTAGTTTTTTTTAATGCTGCATGGTTTGCTTATGCTTCTGGGGTCAGCAATGCCTTATCAAGTATGTTAAAGTTAGCACAGAGGCCAATATGGAGACCGAGGTTTAGTTTCCAGTTTTAAAACCTTGGAGAATTCCTACTGGTAGTTTCTTCCCTGAGTCCTGATCCATCTTCTTCAGAAGTATTTATGTTACACCAAAGTATTTTAATTTGACTGTGATATTTTATTTACTTGATTATCAAAACCTTTATTTTTGAACAAAATTTTCAAAACTCGGTATTCTCTCCATTTATCGGAAGCTGAGTTTTTTACAGTATACTTTTAAATGTGGGCGTGAGGCAAAATTAGTAAGTCAGTTGTCACAACAAATCACTGAGAAGCTCAGGTAGAGCTATGGCATCAGTATTAAACTGCTCCTCCACTGCTTTATCTGGTTAATTAAAAAGGATATCTGGGGGTTTCATGTCAACTTGAATAATGATGTGTTCTTTCTGTTCATATTAGAATTCTCTTTGAAAAATCTAGTAAATAGCATTGCCATGTTGAGACTGTAGATTATATTCACAGATAGATCAAGTCTGGCTTTTTAGAAGGGAAAGATATATGCTTTTCTTCAAAATAAAAGCAATTTTCCTGTGAAAACTTAATTTACCTTCTTTATATTATTAATCTGAAAAATTTGGCTTCCTTACCCTTTGTATCTTATTTGAAATTTTCTGTTTCATGGGGTGGAAGTGTTTCTTAAGAGTTCTCAATCTTTTGGACTAGGCAACACTTTTTTTAAATTATCTAATCTTGAAAGCATAAAATATTTCATAATGCAACCTGATCTTCTTAATGTTTTTATACACTACAAGCTGAATTTGTGCAGGCATTCATCTGGTAGATTACTAACATATATAGAAATTCCAGTCACTTCTGAAGGATCATTTCTGTAAGTGCATGTAAGTAGACCATAGAAAACATGTAAGTTTTTTTTAATACATATAAAAATATAATGTGAGTGGTTACTCTTTTATTGCAGGAAGTCTCCTATGGATTTGTTACAGACCTTTTCTAAAGATTTTACAATAATGATTAATTTTCTTCTCTAAAATGTCAGTTTTCTTGAAGATAACCATCTTGAGTCCATTAAAATATTTAAAAAGTTTTAAAAGATTAAAAATTTTTATATATTTAAATGATTTTACTGATAATTGCATTGTACTAGGTGACAATCTTCTTTTGCTCTCTTTACCAGACATTGCTCTTGGTAAAGAACTCACAGTCCAAGGAGTTTTAAATTTATGTGCTTATGGTGTTTACTAGCACCATGCTGCTAATTCATTACATGTCTACCACTTACCTTTAACTGGTGCTTAGATTATAATCTAAAGTTGTTTAAATTATGTTTACAGCTAGAGGGGAATAAAATGAAGGAAAAGAAAGAAAGGAGAAGGTGAGACAGAGGACAGCAGCTTCTTTGATGATGAAAATCCTTTATCAATTAGGTCCATATAATGTCTGATTCTTTACCATCTTCAGACCTTACATACTCTGCTCTTCAACAAAACACGTAGCTGTTCTTTCTTGCTCCTTTTGCTCTCCTGGTTACTTTCCGCTGTGGTGGCAGCAATTCTTGTCTTGAAGTCTCTGTTTTCTCTTATTTTAAGGAAATTCTTGAAGTACAGTGAAAGAGAGGATTCAATAAAAACCAAGTGCTAGATACGACCCTACAGACATAGCTAATTGTGTAGTCTTATTTTCACAACAAAAGGAAATGCAGTACAGAAATGCCACCTAGAATAGAAGCCTCACAATCAAGGGACTATGGAGAGATTTTTTTTTTCAGTTAATTGCTTATTCCTGTATTAGTTTCCATGTAAACTTTTTAGTTTTCCTTCTGTTACAGGACTCTGAAGAATCAAATCTTTTATATATTTTATTGAAACATTGTAAAAATACTCCATTTGTAATTTATATTTATTACATATTAAAGCAGAGAATAAAAGGAAATAATGATGACAGAAGCTTGTTTTTAAAAAGTGCAGCAAATGTGGTGATTCATTATTCAAGGACCAACATTTCTTTTATGCTGTGCAAGAATATAATGAGTTCAAGAATACTGTCAAATTACTGCAGCAATGGTGTTGCAGTTGTAGTCAAATCTCAACGTTTCTTGCTATACCTGCTTTTCATCCTTAATCTTTTTATTAACACAGAAATTAAGTCTTTGGTGGACTTAGCATAACCACCCCCTCTCAGCACCCCTCCACTCCTTATTTTCAAGCCACTTACCAACACTTTCTAATCACTTATGTGAATCATGTGCGGGAAAGGAAACAATGAGACTCGTCCAGTGTAGGTCAAATTAGAAGACTTTTGATCCTTTTAGACTCCTCCACTCTAGAAAAGGGTGAACTCAAAAAGAACGTTTTAGAAGGATAAAAACCAAAGACTTTTGGGAGAGGGTGTTGCAGTAGAAAGTATGGAAGTAAACCCAGCTTCAGTGAATTTAAAGGCACAGCAACACAACAGCCCTGACCACCTGTGTCTGTTTGCTTTTCTGTTACCAAATTGACTGTTATCATGAAAGACAACACACCTTGTGCCATTTCAGACAATGTTTCAACACTCACTGTTTTCCTATAAAACTCTGAGTAATCTGCTTTTATGTAGAGAATTAAATGGAGAGGGACTAACACTTTCCCACATACTTACTGAAAGCTTCTCCTGTGGGGTTTAAATGGTCCATAGAAAATTCCATATTGTGCATCATATAAACAATATTCTTCACATCTTGCTTTAGCCAGACATTATGATAATCCCTTTCTCAAAGGATAGCCTAGAAATGGGGGTGTATCTACGGTCAGGGTGTGTGAATATAAAATACAGATGGCAAAGTACCTCATTTTCTGAGTACAGAATGCACGTATTATTCATTTGTTATTTTGTGCTTACTTCAATTGTTTTACAAATAAGTATTTCTACCTACTTTACACTTCACAATATACAATCTGTATGAGTTCTAAGGGCATAAATTTTTGCTTCTGTTCTTTCAAAGCAAAAAGTTATGGTAAGTTGGTTTTGTATTATTACATCCTCTCGAGGGACTTAAATAAAAAAAAGTCTGTGAAACATTGCACTAAATCACGAGTCAATGAGGCCACTCACAGTACATAAACTTAACTGTGTTCATAAGTCTTTTCTGGGTCATGGCTAAAGAATGTATTCACTTGCTGATACTGCCTTAAAGACAACTTAACAAACAAAAGAATCAAGCACAACAAGAAAAGCATCATTCTTACGGAGACACTTGACATTCCCTGAAGCATCCACACCCAAAAAATCAGTCCACACCTGAAAAGCAGACTAAACTAAAGGCAGTTTAAATATTTTCTAGTAGAAGTTCAAATATTTGCAAATAGTAAGCAACTCTTCTACATACATCTAACTCATCTGGTTATATTAAGCTTGAATATGTAAAGGTTTCTCAGCATCACTGAGAAAACTGAAAACTTGATAAGCTCAGAAACTCGCAGTATTCACTGAAAATGTGTAACTGTCCATTCCATAAGTCTGTAGTAATCCTAAAGATTCTGTTGGCTTTTCATACTTCAGGTTCCTCAGGCTTCATACAGAGTGTAGTTAACTGTCAGTTGAGAACAGCCTCTGTTGTTCTTTCATAAATGCTTTCAGTACAACATACCAAATGAAGAGTATTTTTATATTGTCACAAAATGTTTTTGTTGTGAAAGTTTTGTGCTACAAGTTACATATTCAAGTATTAAAGACATATAAAAATTTTATTTGTAATGGAAATGCTGAATCTAAAGAGGCTTAAATATCTGCTTTTCTCTGTCATTTAAAAAGTAATTACTCACATAAAACTCCATCTGTTTTGATAGAGCATTCCATAAATTTAATTTAACCACTGAAACTTTTTTTACTCTATAGCTGTTTTCACCATTGAACTTAGGTTATATGTTCTTGCAATGCTTCAAATACTTCTTATGATTCCCTTTCATATTTCTTATTGTGATGAAAGAACTGGAAAGAAGGTTCTCTTGAGCTCTCCTTTCCACTCTTCAGCTTACACAAAGTGGCTTCTCTGTAAGTTACTATTTAGCCACCCACAATTTAAAAGAACAGTTTTTGAAGGTAACTAATTGATGGCATGAGATTTGGAAAGGGTCTGTAAACAGCTCTGCAGGCTTACAAGTCAGCTATAGCATTTTAAATGCAAAATACCTATGCTAAGTATTGGGAAACATTTTATTGTGTTTCATATGCTTTGTGACATTTAAAGAGCTGCTGCTCTTTCTGTTGTGGCAATGCCATGTAAAATCCATTGAACTGAATACAGATAATATTTTTGTATTTTACCTGTGTAGGAGTTTGTTTGATGCTTTCTTTTGTATTCATATTATGTTTTTACTTGATTCCTTCTCTCCAGTTCTCTCCACTTTCCCAACATATAAGCTCATGTTTATATAAAAGTGATGAGGAAAAGTTTATTTAGTGTGACAGAATCAGGATATTGTTGTGTTCTAGGTTCATCTTTGAAATTCTGCTGTCATGACTATGGCCAGCAGCTGTGCCTATAGAGCCAAATCCTCATTCCCATGGCTTCCTCTCTGGGGTGTGTTGGCAAGTGTATATAAACTGAATAAATTTGAATAACATTTGAAAAATATTCTTGCAACATTCATACATGTATCGCTGGAGAGATGCTAGTGGCTTCAGACCTGTTCCTACATAGTTTCGTAAATAAAACCGCATCACTCCCCACAGTATTTCAACATTTACTGTTTTGGATCAAGATAAACCAAGATAAATATTTCTAATTTTTGTTGGTTTGATTTTTGTTTTTTTTTTGTTTCAAAGATTAGAATATTCTATTTATTTTTCTTCAAATAGAAGACAAAAAGAAATGTAATATCTCTTAGTCAACATCTGTAATTAACATAAAGGTTAATGAATGCTGTTTAAAATGGTATATGAATAAACAGTCACTTATTAGTGAGTTTTCTGCCGCTTGCTGATATGAATACTTTTTGCTAATGCTGATATGAACATTTAATTTTAGTGATGGGCAATGACTGCATAATTTAATAAGAATACGTAAATACATATATTCATTTTAAAGATGCAAATGTGTGCATAGCCAGTTAGTCTGGGCAGCATGAGAGATAGCCCTGTCAGTGCTTCTCTGATTAAATACAAATTTTAGTTAATCTATATGCAACACAGAATTTACCAGAAGAAACAGCTAACTTTGGCTATAACCATGGCTTGATTAGGGAAAAGTAAAGTAGCTGCTCATTACTCTTGGGAAATGCTTAAATGGAAATAAGAGAGTATTACTTTGATCCTTCAAGAGTCGTTCAGTTATTAGTTAACACAAGGGCTATCCAGTAACATAGTATTTATCACTAGGTTATACACCAGAGCTTCCAGACACATAATGCCTGGGGTAGAAATGTAATTCAGATCATTTCACTTCAAAATCAAAAGCCATTTACTCACTTGAACAAAAGGAGGATATTTATTAGTGGGTAGCAGCACAGATCCAAGGAGACTTGGGCAGGCATTAGAACACCTGAGAACATGACAAATTTTGCTCAAAACTGTCTACATTTTCATTTTGTGAGCTTTGAGGAGGAACTACTTTGTTCACAATTTTTCACCTAAAATTATTTTACGGGTGCTCTGCACTTTCCTATATGAGGAAAGGGTACAATTGTCTCTTAAATTTTACCATTGAAGGAGAGTATTCTTATTCAATATGTCAAATGTAGTCAACAGTCTAAATGTTTTGAAAGAGTACTTTTTCAAAATTTGAGATATTACTCCCAAGCAGTAGGTTTACAACTTTGAACAAAATACAAGTGTGTTAATGCATTTTTCTCCTTCAAATGGACCAGATAATGAGATTACTCAGTTCAATGTCTCTATTTAGTAGGTAAATTAGTGTTACTTAAAATGATACATAAATGAAAACAGTAAGCTTTATTCTATGAGTAATGGTTGATGCAATGGTCAAGAATTTTTCTCTTTCTATAAATCAGTGTTTAAAAAACTTCTGAAAGAAGATTATAGCTTTGAGGCCTCTGTTTTTCCATTAACTTCCATCTGAGCTCTCTTGAGGACTACAAAACTCTCCCAGGAAATCTGTGGCAAAAAAAATCTTCTAGCATGTGACTGGAGGTTTCCATTCCAAATATCAAAAATTGGTGACAGTTGTTGATTGGATTTTGACTTAACTCACCTCTTGAAAATATACTTATGAATACTTTCCAAAACTCTTAAAAATAATCTTCGAACATGAGATGTTTCTGGTGTCTCTAAAGGACACAAAATAGGTTACATTCCTTATGGGGTTTTTGACTGGTTGTTTCTTTTCCAGAATTATTCTGCAGGGTGAGATAAAGGAGGCCACACAAACTTGACACAGATTAGATATTTTAGACCATTGCAATTATTGTGAATAACTTCTGTGACATTCTCCACATCTTTTCATCATCCTCATACCTTAAAATCTCTTACCAAATTTGTGCAATTTACATTCATAAAAACCTGTATGTCCTGCAGGACATTAGCATTACATCTCCACAACTCACAAGGAAATAAAAAAAAATAAAATCAAAATACTGTGCAAGTAAACTTGCATTTAATATTTTATTGTTACATAATTATCCTGTTTACAGTCTTTCCTACAGCTTTTCTAACAGAAGAATGTAGATTTGGATTCTAACTGGAATAAAAATGCCAGAAAACTTTGGCAAGAGGATGGTTGCTGCATACTTAGGTGTATTGCATAGAAAAGAAATGTGTTTGTAATTAGAGAAACACAGAACAGTTCTCATTACATCTAAGAAAAGCCAAATAGAGTACCTTTCTGAAGGATAGACCCTGTAAGCTTCAGTGAATGGAGACTCAGTTTACACTAAAGTAAGTAGGCAGCTTCTCATAAAGTTGCTTTAACAGACCAGCTATTTCAGTCTTCTATAATCCATTTCTAGATTTGTTCTTGAATTAAAACATGTGCATCTTTTGTCGTGCAAGGTTCAAAACATTTGACCTGTTTTCTCTCAAAATCTGTGTGAAACAGTTGCAAAAAGCCAGGTAACATCAGTTGAACTTAGGGGACATGAAATAGACAAAATTGACTACACTGTGCTTTAAAAAGTGTGCGAACATCCTCTGATTTTGAGAAAGACTTAAATGGAAAGTGCTGCTGCTTTTCAACAGAAGGTTTTCATATCTACCTGACCCTTGGAACCAAGGCACTTCTAAAAAGCATCAATTTTAAAATATTTTAAAACACTCAGTCTGACCAGTTAGTGTTGGACTGTTTAGTCTCACACATTTCTACTCTGAGCCCAAAAAATCTGCAAGCTAATCTGGTGCACTTGGAGAACTAAAGCAACTTAGATCTGCTCAACTAATGGTGCCAGAGATATGTCTACACAGGGATTATCTCTGCAAAATACAAATTCTAATTGAGTGATGTTGACAAATTGCCTTTTATATCTGAACAGCAGGCAGGTTGTATGGAACTTGAGACTGTACAGAAACTTGCATTTTGAGATGGTTGAGAAAGCGAAAACTTCTGAACGAGTTCTTTGTAGCATTCCCTGCCTTGACATGAGATTATATTTTCATGGCACACAGCTCTAACAGGTGTGGAAGTACAGTTTAATTTACTATGGAATTAACCAAGTTTCACCAAAGCATTATTCTCAGAGAATGCCTGGAGAACCAATCCTGTAGTCTTTATATAAATGCATAATAAACTTTCTAGAACAAATGACAGCAGAAGTTGAAAGGGAACAAGATTGAAATTCTTATCCAACATAGATGTTTGCTTTGTATATTTGTTGAAGTCAAGCAGATAGTATTCTGTTCCTGGAACAAACTCTGTCTAAAAATAGTCTTGAAACACCTTCTTTTCTTATATCTCTCAAAGCCATAGTGAATACAGCAGCATGCCTAAAAGGACACACTGGCCCTAGAGAAAATCCTCTGTGAATTTCAGCTGTGAAAGTCAGTCTTGCTGCAAATTAAGGATTTCTACATTGGCATTAGGTACCAAACCCTACAATCATGGTTGATGAGCAAAGGAAACTTCTTCTTCAACTGGTAAATTTGTCATGATTCCCTTGAAGAATGTCATGGCATGTAGGCATATAATTTCAAGGAAAACCTGTTTTAACATAGGGATAGTTCTTTAAGATATTCTCCTAGGGTTTTCCTTTTGCACCACATATGCTTATTTCCCACTGAAGTCTATTCAGCATTGCTGGGCATAGAGTGGTCCCAGTTCTCCACCTAGAAAGGAGAATCATGGATTTAAGCATAGTACTTATACTGCTGTTCTGAGTGCAACAAAGCAGACAAAAATCGTGATATGTTGCTACTATTGTAGTTTAACCTCAGTTTTGACAGAATCTTTTTTTACTCTGTGATCATAACATCGTTGGAAAAATATCTTAAATTTAGCTTTTTAACTATTTTTACTATATATAGTGTGCTTTACTGGTATTTTTTTCTCATTTTGAAGCAATCCTAATGTTAGTTGGTGGAATTCTCACTGTGTGATATAAGGATCAATTGGTATAAAGATGTTTTCCAACAGTTATGATTACTTTAAAGTACATACTGTAAGGTGTTTGTCTGAAAGTAATTAAATGCTAAAATAAACTCACCATTTATTTTAATAAGTCAATTATACCCATTTCTTTCTGTGATATTCTTCTGTTTTAATTTTTTGAATCTTAATTGTCAATAATGGCTTTTGACACTTCCTCTTCTCTTAGATTAAATCTTTTGGATTTTGCAGGGGTTTTGAGCAATGTTCTGACATACATGAAAAGCTTCATCACTAAAACAATGCTCAGTTTCCGAAGATCTGAGTTGACAGAAGTCCAGATTTAAATCTCAGATGTTTAAATAAGAGTTTCATTTAAATTAAAATCAAGCTACTGTACTATGTTGAGGCAGTTCTGATTTTCAAATGCATTTATGGAGAACTCTTGATATAACTAAAATACTTGATCCTTTTTCAAACAATTAATCTCTTTATGCAATTCCATTTTGTATTAGTTCTTTTTAATGTTATAAATAGATATGTGCATAAAAGCAAAGTACAGACTGTTGAAATGGCTACTGCTATCATTATTAAAAAAAAAAATACTCACTGCTGTCTTTAATAGACCTTTGCCTGAATAAAAGACAGAAAAATAAAATCCCTTTTATTACAACTTGTAAAATCTTGGAGTCTAGTCCTTAAATCTTTCCTCACTTATAAGAATATGTACTATGAATTTAAATTGCATGAAACTGAAGGATGCTGCAGAAATGTGTCCCCCCTGCTTCTTTAGTGCTACGAAACAAAATGAAAACACTGCTTCTAAGTATTTCTTTCTAACACTCTTCAGTGGCTGATTAATAATTTTTGTGGTTCAATAAGAATTTTAGAGAAGCAGATTCAATGCTCAGAAATTCACCAGTGTACAAGGCAGAGTCATATTGTGGTGAACTGATGTTAAATTCTGCTTATACATGCAAAGACATGGGGCAGTATCTAGTGAAGCGTCACCTCTTAGGTAAATGTATCATTCATTTTCACAAAGAATGTATTATTTTGGAAATACTCTTTAAACAAAAATGAATCTGGTGTGTGAGCTTTTCACATTACTTTCTTCCCTCTGGACATGATTATATGCATTATTTTAAATAACTAAGAAAAGTTCTGTGCAGTCTGTTTTTGCAGTGGGCAGTATGCTTGCTAGGAGTGATTTATTGCTTAAAGGTTACAGTCTACAATATAGACTGAGGAAGGCAAAGGCAGTTGAACTTGGAAATTTCAAGCAAAACTGTACTGTCTTACTGTTTTATGACCTTCATTATGGCCTTAGAATTGAAAAATCTTTCTAAACATCTACCCATCTGCTCTGAGTAAAGCAAATGTTTGTGCTGCTGCTCTCCATAATCCCCTTTTCCTTTCTCCCACATCTGCTACTAACCAGGCATTTTCTTGATATTCTTGATTGTTGAGCTCTTACTTTGAAAAGACACAACAATGTTAAAAGGAGAAGATGTCATTAAAACATTTTACTTAGACTTAAAATCAGGGTTCAGAAATCTTCAGGTTTGGGCAGCTGACTGAACACCTCCATGCTTTGGTCTCCTATTTGTAAAAAGGAATAAGAACGTTAATTTTTAGGAGAAAAGTGATTAATCTGTTCATTGCATAACATGAGGAAATATTAAAAGTAAGCATACTGTCTCAAAATGTTTTAAAATTGTATATGAATTGCTGCCCTTGGATTTTGAGAGTATCACCTTCTTCTGTTTCATCATTTGTAGACAGTGAAATAGTAAAGTAGTTGAAAAAAAAATACTAAGGCTTTTCTGCACTTCCATTGAACACTAACAAGCTCTATGTACTATAACCTGTAGGTGCTAAACATAGGAACTCTCCTTACTGTAATGTTCACTTGGAAGGCCAGATGTCTGGAGAGAAAGCTTATTAAGGCTTGCCCAGGTACAGAAGCTCCTATTGGTTTAATTATATAAATCAGATTTATGACATGTATAAACACTACACTGCACTATGTCTTGGCAGGCACATGTTATTCAATTTGCTTCCAAGATTTCAGGTTGCTGAGCCTCACATATGGCTTGCTTCAAATACAATGGAAAAAAACAAAGGCAAAAAAATTGCAATATCTGCCCCCATAGGTCCAGTGATACTGAACCCAGGTATAATTTGCTTCATGATTTCAGGGATTTTTCTTAGCACTTTGCCAAGTGGGACAGCCTTAAAAATTTATTTGTAGGGGAGCTTGTCAACTAAACAAGCATGTGCAGAAGTGGCTTCGCTTGTCAACACGCTATTC
Organism: Corythornis vintsioides; assembly: GCA_025447755.1. Classification (NCBI taxonomy): domain Eukaryota; kingdom Metazoa; phylum Chordata; class Aves; order Coraciiformes; family Alcedinidae; genus Corythornis; species Corythornis vintsioides. The sequence continues at coordinate 51,622 of JAOEGS010020797.1, forward strand.
TGAAGCAGATATTACACTGCAACTTCTGGCTTCAGTCTAATGGAGAAGGCCGCAGATCCTTTGAAATAATTGCTTCTGCTTTCAAAGCAGTTGTTTATACAGCAGATTAGACATTCAGTGAGTTGTTTAGAAGTACTTATGGTATGGAGATATAACACTGCAGTAGATGGGAGGATACAAAGGTCACGTGACTTTCTGAGGCTTGAACAGTTGTCTTGATAACAAGCAGGCCATGCATTCTAGGACTGCATACAAATACAGGATGACCAAATCTGGTTGCAGAGTTTCTACATGAAATTATGTGAAAATGAAAAGCTTATTACATCTTCCAGTTCAGAGCAAACATTCAGAAGAACAAATACAGTATCAAAGGGGTGAGATTGGCCTTCTATCTCTGACTGCTTCAGACACTGTTGGTGCACTGCAAACCAGCTTGGTTTCAGCAAGTCAGTTGGCAGGTGCGGAAGTGGTGGTAAAAGTTTGTGAACTGACATCTGGACTGTGAATAATGTACCACAAAAAATGTTTTAGAAATGATGTGCAATTTCAGGGAGGATTTACTGTAAAATAGTGTCAAACTGAGCTGCACTTGAACGTCCCTCCTTCCAGTGAGTGGCCTGTGTGACGCCTATGGAGGGAATGTTCTTAGGTCACCCAGGAGTGCAGGTGTATGAATATAGATTTGAGACATAGTGGTAAGGTGCACAGAAACAGCAGCAGGCTGAGGAAATCTTGAGGTACCAAGGGCAAGCAAGTACTTTTTTTTCTCCTAGTAGCACAGTATGCAGAGTATCTTATTGCCTTTGACTGTGCAGATGGAAAAGGAGAGGAGTGAATCTGGAATTTCCTGTTCCTGTCAAAAATGCATCATTCTGATCTGTCTGCAGAATGTGTAGAGTAGGAAGCTGTAAGGGTCAAATAATTGTGTTTGGAAAAAAAAACCCAAAACAAACATCTCATAAGGTAAATGGATATATTAATACAGGCAGTACCTTAGTATCATGTCATATCGCTATGTTACACATTCCCTAGTTGCAGAATGTTGCTTCTCTTTACAACCATTGTAGTTAATTGTAGGAGAAACTAGAACTATCATCAGAACATATATATATAGCAAAATGAAATGTGATGTCTTTTATTTATTGTAGGCAATTTACTTGAGTTATGAAATATCTTCTGTGCTCTACCTCATAGTTCTTTTGATTTTAAGATTTATTTATCCCAATTCTAGAACATACTGAAATATAGAAGACTGAAAAAGCTGGTTTTAATTCTGTTTAGTGACAGATTTTGCATTGTTTTAATTGATTGGCAAGACTAAGTTCTGTGTACTTGCAATGAGACATATTATTTTCTAGGAGGAGCTTTAGCCTTCCTCCAGCTTATTATTATACAGCAAACTCCATTGTTCCAAAATCATGCCCACTTTATGCTCATGATTAAATCTTCTTATATTGTTTACTGCAGCACCTGCCAGAAGTTGAGAGCTGCAAAGAATGCTCTGTGTTCAAATACATTGCTGCTTCTCAATCTCCTTTCCTTTTTGATTACAGTTTCAGAAACCAAACCAAAACCAAAACCAAAATAACCAAACAAAAAAGCAAGAAAATAAAAAAATCCAAACAACAACAACAAAAATCCCAAACAACCACAAAAAACCCAAACCAACACCCCAAGATTTTCAAAAGGGAAAACTTCAAGGAAATCCATCTATTGTAAATGCAAATCATTCTCTCTATTAAAAGCTCTTATGCCACTGTACAAATGTGTAGAATTTATAGATCTGTGCATCAAGGCTGAGGCACACATGACACCAGCTGATACCCTTTTCAGAAGTCCACAGGATTGTCCTTTAACACCATGTACAGAGAACATTTACAAATAAAATTTTTTACCTTTCTATCCATTTCTTAAATATTTTTAGCTTATGCAACAGCATCTGGTTTAAAACAGGAAACAGGCTTAGAGCTAAATGACTTTTGCACATAAATATTTAAGACTCTCTATACTGAAATGTGACACCACAAGTTATCACTTCCCAGTATGTGAGCCTCTTATGCTCAGTTTTATTTTGGCAGATATAAAATATCACAAAGAAATGATAAATGTAAAGTCCTCCTCAGAAAGCAAATTAAGATGTTGATGATTAAGATTATGATGATTAAAATTCCTAATATCATTTAGGAATGCTATAATCTTAAAGAATTATTTCTAATTTTATAGAGTTACCATTTGGAGGAGGGGGTATGGGGGGGATGTGGGGTCTTTTTTTTCCCAAATATAATCTGCCATAATCTGCCTTCACTGTTGCTTCCAAGTTTGACCCAGTCTGCTCCCTTTTAAGCCAGTGAGAACTTCGTTGTAGATTTCAGCTGATAATTTGTATGATGTGTGAACTCTCTTCTTTCATGGACAGCTTTAGGAGATGCATTAAACAAAAAGCATAGTTATGTTATTCTGGAATTCAGGAAGGAAGAGTTATAGCAAATAAGTAAATGATCAGATTGGCAGTTGGCAGATTTACCACATGACTGCCTTTTTCTTGTTCATGCCCTTTCTCAATTGTGCATCTTTATCCCATGCTTGTTCTTTAGAATATGGACTACATATGCCTGCTGGTATATTTACACTGCCTCCAGGTGGCCCATTTCAGCTGAACAACCTGGGATGTCCTCCTGCCTTATCACTTGTCTCAAATGGACTTCTGTCTTATTCAGAGCTTTGTGGTGTATAACAGCAGGGATGGTAGAAGCCAGTTTGAAGGCATGTAAAATCTAAATGCCAGGGCCCCCAGACTGGTACCTCCAGACTTTGGCATCTCTTAAGAGATCACCAGGTAATCACTTGTTAAACTTAATTAAGGTTTTAGTAATAATGAATAATTTTTGGCTAATAAGAACTTAATTTTGAATTTGTTCAATACAGGAGGGATTTGGAGTATTACATTCTGCTAAGTGGACACGATAAGACACATAAAGAGATGTAGGCCTGACACTGAAGTATTCCTAAGACATAGGTATATCTCAGATAAAACAATGGTTGAGAACAGTTAATCCACAGGCTGAGTTGGCCGCTCGATAAGGAACAACAGAAAATCAAGGAGAGCATGGACAGTTTGAAGGAGGCTGTATTCACAGTGTGTCTAAAGCTAAGAAGTGGGGAGAGGGCAACATGCAACAGACTAAGCTCTGACACAGTAGGGCTCTCAGCTACGAGTAGCTCTACCTGGAGCTGTTGTTCTCTAGCTTACTTAGTCTGACACCCATCTGCCTCCCACAGAACTAAGAGATGGAAATTGTTGAGAAAATTAATTTATCTTTCCACCTCAGCTGGTGAGCGTGCTCAGAAAAAAAGAGTCAGGGAGAGCACTAGAAATGGTATGGTCAGAAAGGAGGATGCTGATGACAATTCCCTCCTATTCCAGTAGGCTTTACAGCCCTGTCAACTTGCAGTTTCAGCTTTGGATAACTTAAACTTAGGTACAAGTATTTTTTGGAATAATAGTTTCTTTAGAAACATCACTTATGTAATCTAGGGAATGCATGTTCTTAGATTTGTACATCTAAATGCATTGGTAACAGCACCTAGTGATGGACATGCAAAGTTAAAAAATAGTGTCTAGCTATTCTAATATTCTCATAAAATATTGTATTAGATTTATTCAGAACAATATGAAGAATTTACTGTGCATTTTGATTAAAGATTATAGCCTTACTCTGAACAATGGAAATGTTTTATCCATGTTGGTTTATGCTGAAGGATTTCTTAGAAGTTTATCTTTTTTTGTTTCTTGTCAAAAGCCAACATTAACTGTAATCATATTGATTTGATTCTTAGCATAGCATAGTTTTGACTCAAAATTTGAAAATAAGTAATAATTTCCATGAAAAGTAGCACTGGAAAAATATTTTCAATTGTCTTGTTTCTTATTCAGGCCAAACTTGCACTGGAGTAAAAAATGATCGAGTTTACCTGTTTCTGGATATGTGAATTATGTAGAATATTTTTAAATTGCCTTTATTTTTATCCACAAGAGGAACTTCTATTTCCAACAACTGCAGAGAAGAAAGAAGTCAGTGTTGTGACTAATTGTTTTATACCTTTCCACTAAATTTTAGCAGTTTTGAGCTTGAACACTGCCCTTTTCTTGCTCCACACTGGTCAGATGATAAGGATTAATTTGCTGTGACCCATTTGTTTTGACCTTGCTATGACCTTTAAGCTTTTTTATCCCTTTTCCTGACACTGTCTGTCATCTACCTTGGGCAGCCAAGTATAACTTCAAAGCAGTGTTCTGTAGGATACTTAGTTTTATAGCATAGTCATTCATTCTAGCACATAAAAGATCATTTGCCTATAAACATTGTTCCTGAAAATAGGAGTAAAATGGGTCTGTTTTAAGATTCCCAGGTTAAACCAGTCACACCTCTGGGTGAATGCTCCAAAATGAATAAAAGAGGTGGTAGACAGTCCTTCAACTGTTTAAATCCATTATTTAATTTCATTCCTGCAGGAATATTAGCAGAAGAACCTCAGTATATATGACATAAAAGAATGTCTATGGTGTTGTATTTTAAGAGACTGCGTTTCATGCAGTTTCTATTGTGTTTAAAGCCATTCCACTGCTAAGTTTTCACACTTGTGTTGGAATGTTTTAATCCATCTGTGATTATTGCATATGAGCCATAGCTATCAAACCATGTAGAACTCACATCTGGCTTGGGCACTTATATGTATTCCAGATCAGTTTTGACTGGTAATTTTTTTCTCCTTCTCATTTCTAATGATCCCATATGCACTTTATGGGGCTGCTCTGAACATTCTTCTTTCATGTATTAATTATAGCTGTAATAGAGCATTTTCTATATGACAAGGTGATTTTTATTTCCTTTCACTGTGGCAGGTGACAGTTCTAACTTCTGCAAGCTCCATGCCTTGCTCTTCAAGGGTAGCAGAAATGAGAACTTTGTGTTTCTAGTGAGGGAGCCTCCCAGCTTCCCATTGAGATGCAGTATTACAAGCATAGCATCCCAAACTGTTGATCTTAAACAGTGTAATCTTGTATGCATAGAAGGGCTATGGTCTAAAAATAGCAAGACAATGTCAGTGCCCTAGATGCTAAATGTCTTACTTTGCTCCAAGTTTCTACACCAAAATCTCGATGGCACAATGTAACAGCTCTTATAGGAGCATTTGGGACTGTGAAGAATACATCTGTCCCAGACTCTAGCAGATAAGATGGTTGCACACATAAAGTATGCCCACATGGTCTCCCATGCTCCCTCATACAATCCCTTACCACAAACCCTTATCAGCTTGTTTTACTCATCTGTCTATTGAGCTATACATCCAAGACCTCTGTATTCTAAAATTCCTATGTGTTTCGCAAGGAGTCCTGGCTATACCAGGAATATAGGAACGTCCTCTTTAGGTCCCAGTGCAGCAGAACATTTAAGCATATGCTTAGCTGTAAGCACATGGTTTAAGTTCCAGGAAAGTAGAATATAATCATGTGTTGAATGTAAGCCAGAAAATACAGCACAAGGCATGTGTAAGTAAGTGCAAACAGTTTGCTCAGGTTTTAGGGGTATGTTGAATTTTTTTTTTTTTTTTAATCGGGAAACGCCGTATAAACAGAGCCAGACTAAGTTTTGGGCATGGATAATCAGAACAATCTGCAACGGCTTCCCGTCTGTGGCTAATGGGATGTTTCTCCAAGCTTTGTCACCATGGCAAATACTTTTTAATACACAAACATTTGCTGCATTGAAAATCCACCCACTCTTGTTGAAAGATGGCCAGGTTTTGTAAAATTGCATTCCAGCTACCCTGCTGATTTTTAAGATAAGCCCTTTCAGTTAACATTCCATGTGTCTAACAAAAGATGTGTGAAAAGCACAGTTTATAAGAACACACATGGAATCTTTACAGTTTCACTATTCTCTACTTTAATGAGAAAATGAAGTTAAAAAGCCTTCTTGTATGTACATGCATGCAAGCATGCAAACACAGTTTTATTCACTGTTTTTTCTTTTCCTTTCCTTCCCAACCCTCAAAGGGACAAGCCAGTAACTCCATGCCAAGTTTCCATCTAAACTTGACTTCCCAGTTCTGGCAGGCATTCTGTGAACATCTCGTGTATTAATGAGAGATTAGTCTTTGAGGTTTCTTAGTCTTCAGTGAGCAAGATGCATATGTTAGGTAATAAGGTATCTGTTTAGGGTTTTTAAATAATTGCTCTTAACTTTTCTTCTTGCTTAAATATTAATATCAAGTAGAATGATAAAATCTGTGGTGCTATTAAGTGCAATACAAATAATATAAATCTAGACATTTTCCCTCTCACTACATCTCTAGGAAGTATGATCTGTCCAGTTCCATTTGCAGTGCCATATGGGTCTTTGGTACCAGTAGGAACGGTCCAAACACTTAAATGAGATAGTTACATTTGAGAAGAGACTTCAAGGGCTATTTGAGGTAAGGTGTGACCATAGCAGTCCACAGGAAAAGACAGCTTGCATTTTGTCAACTTGTGTGAAGTTTTGCAAACCTTTAACTTGGTCAAAAAAGAGGAAAAAAAAAAAAAAAAAAAGGAAGAGAAAGGAATGAAAAAGAAAGAGGGAAGAGGAAAGAAGAGGAAAGAGGAAACAGAAGAGGGAAGAAGGAAGGGATCAGATTCAAATGACACTCGACTAACTTAGAACCAAACATGCACATAACATTTTTGTTTGGGGTTTGTTTGGGTTTTTTGGGGTTTTGGATTAAAAAAAATTATTTTTTTTTGTTAACTGTATTCTTTTTATGCTTTTCTGGTTTTTTTTAGCAAAATCCTTCAGCAGTTTCTTACTCTGTATCTTATTCTTCTGCTCTTTTATAAAGTATTTACTTCAGATCTGGCTAAAGGATAATCCTTTAATTTTATCTTGCAAAACACAGGAAACGATCTGGTGATCTATTGACATTTAGATGCTTCATATTTCCTTCACAAATAAAAAAAAAATACTTACTAAGGCATCACCAGTACATAAATGGCACTGATCCTTACATAGTAAACTCCGAATTTCCACAAAAATACTTTCGTAAAATTCCTGGAAAATTTCCAGGAGAAAATGCCATGTGAATATAAACTTAAATCCATGCAATCTTTGGATGTAGTACTTGTTATCTTCATCCTTTTGAAGTTTTATCAGAAAAGTCTCTAACAAAAAAGGTAATAAATTACTCTGCTCACCCTATGAGTTCACTCGATGAGCTCATACAACATAGAAATAGAATTTTGAAGCCTAACACTCAGTTTTTAGGACTAAAGTAATTTAAATATTATATTTTCAAAGCTGTCATGTGGTTTCAGACCCATTGGCTTAAGATTTATATTCACTGAAAGGAAATAAAAATTTCACTTGAATATTGAGATGTATTTAAAACTAACATCATGTTCTCAAATTTTGCCTGAATAAAAGCAGACGTGGTCTAGAAGTACTTTTAAAAGATTGGTGCTTTCTACATTGGGTGGTTGGATTACAAAGTATTCTTAACAAGCTTACAGTTCCAACAGCCTTTTTCAGGATACTCTATTTTACAAGCATGATAGAGGAACATTTGTTTATTTAATAAATATTGTCCCTTTGGTATGCTACTTCTCAGATGCCAGCTGTAGTGTATCACTCTTGCACTAGGCTCCCTACTTACTCTTCTGGGCTTCTTGGTGAGCTGTTCACTGCCATTTTTTGCCACTAGTAGTAAAGTGCCTTCAATAGAACTACTTGCTATTATTTCAGAATCTTTTAACTACCTGCTGTATGGGGTAGAAAGGCAAAAGTGGAGCTGCACAAGTGATAAAAATAGTGGGTATTTTGAATGAAGCATATTTTGGAGCAGAAAAATATTTGCTCTCCAGCCAGCTCAGAGCACAAAGATCCTGATTCAAAGCCCATTTAAGTGAAAGCAAATTTTCTTGTTAAAACTAGTGGGGTTTGGATGAAAACCTAAATACACTAGGAAAAGAGTCTTGCTTTTTGATGTGCACACAAATGAACACGGAATATGAATAAACCCCCCTGGATTAAATGTTAGCCCAAACTTTAGTGGCAGAAAAGATTTTGAATGAAACACTCCTTATGGAAAAAAGCTGATGCTCTAAATAAGGCAATTTAAAATGTACTGAACGGATGGCCATGTATGAATTTATGCATAGAGCCTAGATCACTTAAGGTGGACTGCAGAGTGCTGTATAGTAGCTAGATGATGGCAGACTGGCTGCTGTGGCTACATTTTGTATGAAAGCTTGTGAGAAGTTTACTTTCCCAATTCAGGATGGAGATTTCTTCCAAAAGACAGGCTATAAAAGTGTAACAGGAAGCAAGTCAGTGTAAAATATCGAAGTCTTTTAAAATATTTAAATAACATTAGCACTGTGCTGAAATACTCATTTCCTAATTGCACAGCACACAAAATCTTGGTCTTGCTAAGGTCTCCAATAAATTGAAAGCAGACTAAAACAAGCTTTCATACAAGAAACATCTGGTTTTCTAAGTTTCCTTCTTTTAATACTAATTTTAACAACTCCCAAACGTGGATAGAAATACTACCTTATACTTTTGTTTAAAGTTCATTTCCTGTCCCTGGGATATTTGCTGACCTTTTAATGCTGACCATTTTGCTTTCCACTTGCTTATTCCTATTCTCATTGACTTCATTCCATTCTTGACCTCTCTTCCCCTCAAGAAAATTAAATGCAGTCCAAAACATGTTGGACACCAATTAGTTTTACAGCTCGTCTTACCTCCCCTCCTACTGCATTCTTCAGTTCATTGAGTCCACTCCATTTTTATACATTCAGTCTTCACAAAACTTATAGCCCCACTGCAAAATAAACACTGCTGGCATGAAATTAAAGCCTTTTTCTCTGCTGTTTTCCTCCTGCTAACCAATATAAACAAAAAGTGATCACTAGATTCAAAAGGAAAAATATGATTAGTTTCTCCCTTTGGCTTTTGAATAAAGCTTTTTTTTTCTTGTAGTTATAATATAAGAGGGCTTTGTGGCACTTTATAACAATAAATCTTGACTAAATAAAAAGTAAGAATAAAACTTTATGTATACTGTAATTTATCTATTTATCTTTTAATTATTAACATGTCAGAACATGAGAAAATGTATTTTTATTTGTTATGAGAAAGCATATTTTCGCTTGTAATTTTAAAGCATACTATAAAATACAAACATACATATTACAAACATAAATTATGATCCTAATTATATCTAAAGTTATTATTTTAAAAGTAGACATATTTTACACTCGTGCTGGTACACATCTACCATTTCAATGTGATTATCAGTAGATCTTGCCTAATAACTGTTGGTTACCCCTTGATTCAGCGATGCACTTGCTGAGAACATAATATGGCGAGGTTCAGAACATTACTGGTTGGATGGAAAATACTTCTCAGCTCCTGACATATGTTCCAAAGCAGAAGATAGGCATTTATTTAAGTATCTTTCTGAAGTACACTTAGAGACAGTATGGCTGTCAGGCAAAATATTGTAGACTAAATACCTCCAACATTGTTTTTCTATATGCAGCCATAGGTCTTACATGCCAACTGTCAAAGTTTTCCTTTGACTTCAGCATTGAAAAACTGGACATGAAACGTGTACATGTGAGCTGCCTCATATTTTTAGAGGTACATCTTACATGTTGTATTATGCTATGGATATATATATATATATATAAATACATATCATACACATCTGTATATGTACAATAATATTTCTGCCCAGAAATAGCAATGGCTTTTTGTAAATCCATCTTATTAATGATACTTGAGAACAGTCCTGTAGAAGAGCTTATTATATCTGTCCTAAAGTAACCTGTTTTTTAGTAAGAAAAAATATAAAACTGCCTATGATTGTTGTTATTGTTAAACAAAAAAAGTTAATGATATGAAGTTTACATGTTTTTATTAATTTATGGCTGTGATATTCAGTTGCTTGGATTGATCTGAAGAGTGTAAGGAAAAACAAGAGTTCTCCCTTCTCTGTTAAAGAATCATCCTTTGGCTGTAAATAAATCTTATTATCAGGAGCCAGAGAACACAGCTTTTGTTGATTTATTTTGTTTTTTAACCATCTTGTAATGTCTAAACACTCATATCTAAGCCATAGTTTATTCAGGAACTTTCAGTATTGTTCACAGTACAAACTTCTCTTTGTCCATAGTTGCAAGAACATTTTGTGGCTCTTCAAACTAATTATTAGATCAGTATGTTTCTGTCTGATACAATCTTTACAACATAAAAAACACTACCAAAGCAGAAGTATCATTGTAGTGTTTCCACTTTTAGGGGTAATTTATTTTGCTTTCAATATTAATGCTATTAGTGTCAAACTGAGGACTATAACTGACATGATTTTGTGTATCTGCCTTTTAACTTTATATGCAAAGTATCTGTTTCATGGGTGAATCCTGACTACATTTTAGAAGAAAACCTTAAAGTGTATGAATCTTTCCTTTAAGCATTTTCTACCCTGTAAAAATGATAAGCATTATTACTGGTGGTATATATTTCTAATACTGCCCTTATTTTTGTTTCTTACTTTTCTAACTACATGTAAGACAGTATTTTGACTTCATTATTTCCACTTTCTACCTATCCTGTTAGATTAAGGAGAAATGTGACTGAAATTAATTTTAACAGATATCTGAAATTCAGAAGATGCATGTTGTAATTACATGCTTAAGGCAAAAAAGAATAATAAATATGAAGAAAAATCTCACTTTTAGGGTAATGTGGCTAATCTCCTTTCTTGGAAAAACAAAAAACCAAAACAAAACTGATCTCAATTTTTGGCTTTTTGTATTTTCATATATTGCAAAGCTTCCTGCACTGTCAATATGCTGATTTGTGAAACCCACGGTTTTGCTTACACATTGTTATGCAAAATGAAATCTTTTCATCAGATTCAATCTACAAAGAAACTATCAGTGCACCACAAGCAAATGTTACTTGGCTTTGGGGCACACAGATGGTTACAACCATATTAACACTCACTGTGATTCTGACAGCACTTCTGCACTTTTGAATATAGAATTAATTTGACAAAGATAACTGTTCATGTCCTACTAGAGACTTATAACCAACTTTCCATAAACCTGCAAAGTCCTCCTAATATGGCTTTCGGTGGCTCACAATTTTGCCTAGGCACATTTTCTTGTCAGAATATGATTCAGATTGTTCCAAAATTGTACTATTGTACTATATAGCTGCTGAGATTTTGATTGCCCAGGGCAGTGGAGGGTAGAACAGCTCAGTGATACAAAAGTGCAACTAACAGAATAAAATAAGAACATTAAGTTGGGGGAAAGCATCCTGTGCTGAATTTACTGCTGGCTCGGATGCAAGAGACCACATGACAGGAGAGAAGGCTCAGCTCTACGCTAGACTTAGTGAATGTATCATATAGCAGGTTGTCTTTCAGGGTGGCACAGTTAATCCACAACCCAGATAATCCCCTACTGGTAATTGAGAGCTGATTATATTTGGTGACCCTCTGTATGAGCAAAGCGATTTCTGGCATCCTGAAATTTAGCTTTCCCTCTGTGCTGCAAGTCAGGCACATAAATAACTCCATCAGTCACATGAATGGTAAAGAGAAGAACTGCAAAATATGTGAATATACTGTCCTAGGATAGCTAAGATATGAATGAACAAAAGGCTCTCTGTATTCCCTGTCCTCACAGAGAAAGAGAGAGAAAAAAGGTATTTTCAAAAATTGGGCTCTCAGTATGTAGTCTGTTGTAGCATCAAATTCCAAAGTTTAATGAATAGAAAAGCATTTCTGTACCCTACTGGTGAGATCATGCCATAAATTACATCAGTTTGCACTTGCTGGATTAGTAAATTCCTTTTCGTATGAATAGGAATAGTATGAATATGAAAACGAATTATATGTGTATGTTGAACTCCTCCACTGAAATTTTTAAACAAAAATACTCTCTAAGCAACAATTCTATTAAAGAGAGCTCAATTAAATCACTATAATTCTTCTTTAAATATTTTCTGTTGAACTCAGAAAGTGAAGAATTAAGTTCTTGTTGGACAAATTATTTTTTATGGCTGGATTTTTTTCACAGATATAGCACTTAGAATGACACTCTCCCCATCTGACTTTGAAAAATTAGGATGGATTCCAAAAGTATAAAATGTAGCCTAAAATTCAACATGGGGGTTGCTGTCCAAGATTAGCTACTTGTTCATATTAACTCTTTATTTTCACAGTCATTTTCTTTTTCTCATTTGAACAGCTCACATCTGTTACTTCATTTTCAGATGTTTTACTCTCTCCTTACACAATGCTTTAAATTTTTCTTCTTAGCTAGAGATTGCCTATGTTACACGAATGATGCATGAGTCTGGGGTGTGGAGCTAGAGCTGAGCTAATTCAGTCTACTTTAGAAGTAACAATAGAAAGGAGCAAGTCGAATGTACTTTCATTGCTGGGCTACTCAGATCTTTACTGGTGCATCTTTACTGTATGTGTCTTCCCCCAGTGTGTCCCAGATAAAGCTCATATAGGTCTGACCAACTGAACTGTGATCAGGCTTCATTAATCACTGTAGTCTTTGGGGTTAGGGAAAATTGTCTCCCTGATGGCAGCCTCCATACATTTGTTCACAGACGGGGAAAACTGACATTCCAACTTCCCTAAGCACTGCTTTTCTTGTGGCTGCAGTATAACAATATCCATATATCCCATAATAGAGTTGCTATTATAACTACTCTACTTAATAGAGTTATCACTTTTTGGTTTTCATGCCTCACAGTTCTACAGACAATATTCTTATCTCACAGAGACAGGCTCTGAGGGAAAAGACTGTAGAATTTAGTCTTTATGTGGTAATGCAGTTGGAGAAGAAAATAGAACACGAAAAATGTATTTTGGTATGTGGTTTTTGAAGTTTGATTTGGAAGTGTTATCCCTCTCACCTTGCTTCCTCTTCAGCAAAGATAAGAATGTTCTGGCAATATTTTGATTGTTAGAAAAATACAGTTTGGTTGAAATCAGACTATTTCAGGGAATGTCTCATTTTTTAAAAAAAGTTACCCAGGAAAAATGGAAAGTATATTTGAAAACTAACTCTGTTTGTGTGTAAGTTTTTAATGTCAAACCCAAACTGACAACATGAAAACAAATGTGTGACCATGCCAGAATCAAATGTTTTCAGAATTTGTTTCAACATAAATCTTATTATCTTGGCTTAAAAATATATTTTTTATATGCCTGACTAACTTGGTGGGTAGGAATCTTGTCTGAGAATGGACAAAAACATAATCCCAATTCAGGTGAATTATGTAAAATAAAAGCAATACTTACTTTTCATACATAAGCACATTTCACAAGAAACCTATGCACATATTGGCAGAATTTTCAACATGTCTGTAAAAACAGTGAAGGGGACATACAAGTGAGAAATGTGTTAAGCTGCACAGTGCTGCAGAGTTTATGGCCCATGCTATATGGCACTAATGGTGCTGTGTGACTCTCTAGTGTGTTTATCACAAACCTCTTAAAATGTATCACAGCACAATATTTCTGTGTTGGTTGGTTGTTTTTTTTTTTTTCATTGCCATTTTAAAAGAGTGCTTGATCTGATGAGATTTTTCTAATTTTTCTTTCAGTTGAGGAGAGGTTGAGTATCACATGAAGAAAACAAAACAGATCAGGAAACAGATCAGAGTGGAACATCTCCCTAGGTGATACTGCTCTGGAAAGGGGGTTGGACTTGATGATCTTCCAGGGTCCCTTCCAGCCCCTAACACTCTATGATTCTGTGAAAGTCAGGGATGGTTAAATTCAAGACAGCCTCCTAGCCTATTGCTAAAGCACATATTTCTGAAAGATGCTGTAGAAATTCCTTGTTCAGTGTTTAGGAAAAGGTATCTTAGACCCGTTAGCAGAGTAACAGTTGACTCTGATTGCAAATGGAAGATTATTGAATTTCTTATAAGAGATTGACAGGGTTTAGCAAAAAGAAATCTAACTCAGCATTAAACCTGAGCTTAATGTATAATACATTCACAAACTTTGGTACATTTGTAAACTTTGCATGATTTTATGAGCCATATGAAGCTTGATACAGCCAACACATTTGATACTTATGCTTTTTAATTTAACCACAGAACCAGTGAAGATATTCTGGTCCAGCAAACTGAGATTTAGAAGATTTGGGTTTGCCACTGACTTGCCTGTGACTATTCAGGTAATTTACCCTTCACAGTGCTCCCACTTTAACACTCATAAATTTGGGATAAAGTTGGCTCATGTTTGCAACCCTGAGTTGAAGAACACTATAGGAATATACAAAAGCTGATCTCCTTTCATAGATAGATAGTTGATAAATTTAGTTGTGAAACAAATCTTAGACTGCACACAGTCATTTATTTACAATACTCATTAAGAAGACCTAAAGAAAAACATTCTGTTATTTCAACTGGTGATTGTTTTTATTTGTTATTAAAACCTACCAAATAATTCAGGCTTGTTCCCTGCAAGACATTGTCTTTGAGAAAAACCAAATTGGTATTTCAGACTGACAGAAAGGTACCAAAATAAAGCGTCTTATTGACATTCGTAATTTTTATACATTTTCCATACATTTTGTGGTCCAGGTTCAGCAATCCCTGAGCAGTGAAGAAGATTGTCCTGGGGCTGTTCAACTAACTGCAACTAAAGCATAGATTTTTTAAACTGTTTCACCATTGCTAACATTTAACAGAGATAAAGTTCCATAATCAAATTGTCCAAAACCAGCAGTCTCAGTGACTAAGAAAAGAATTAATAACTACAAGTATCATACAGGCTAACAGGCTATATAGAAGAATTCCACTTTTCTAGAATACTTTTCTAGAATTCGTTGGAGTGTTGTATAATTGTCTTAGATGGTTGAATGTGATATTAAAAGAGAAAGTAGGCGATGTTACCTTCTGAAAGCTTGGATAAGAGGATGGAAATGTGCTTCATAATAATGAGTATGTGAGCACTACAGTTACCTAAGGCTGCTGGTGGCACATAAAAGCACATTGACTAGTTTTCTTAAGGCGTGGACCCTAAATTTATATCAAAATTACATATGCTGTGTTCAGCTGTGCATGTCACATACCCTGGAAAGGATAGTGTCCTACATTTTAAGAACTTTTATACTTTTGCCAATAAAATTATCGAATTTCTCTGGTCAGGCAGGGTTGAACTAAAGGAAGGTACTTCATTTCTGCTCAGATGGATCAGCCCACATTCTGATTGCATCAAACTAGATCAAATTAAACCTTCTCCAGGGAACTGGCTAACTTGAGGTTAAGTAATCCTAATGTAAATCTGGCTAGGAAGAAGTCACAGCAAAGTAAGTATATGGATTTACTTTGAGATGGAAACATATTCTAAATTCTTGCATGAACTGGATTTTGTCTTGAGAGAAATTAGCCATGCTAATTCCAAGTGATTCAGTTGTGAGCACTGTAGCTGCAACACAAAGTGGGGTGTGCATGACTCTCTTAACTACAGTGGGATGATAGTGGTGATAGATAAACTCAATATTCAGCATAAGATTAAGCTAGCAAAATCACTTTGCTGATATTTACAGTATGGTAATTAAATGATCAGTAACTCAAGAGAGAAAAAAAGTGCATAATTTTCCCCCTTAGTAGTCTATAGGGCTTGTTTATCTACTGGTTAAAAACTTTTAAAATTAAAATACTTAAATGTCTATATTAATAAATATGGTATAGACTTATTAAAATATTTTCTATTAATAAAACATTCATGAAATATTATCTGATAAATATAATGCTATACTATCTTGACTTTTAATATTACTTTGTTTTGTACTGAGACAAGCTTTAGGATGAAGCTATAGTACCCTTTCATACTAAATACTTCAATGCTTATGTTTTCAACAGTAAAGACAAAAAAATGTTCTAGATGTCACAGGTTTTTTTCATACTGTCATTAACTTTGTGCAAGTTCACAAACAAATTATATGCAAATATAACGTGGGTAAATAAATATAAAATATGCTAGGTTCAACCAAATAACATACTAACTTCCATATATATATATATTTCAAACATCACATCAAAAGCAGAAATGGGTTCCTTCTTGCCAGTCTGTGATCTGCCTTTGGCTACTGCCTATGTATTCCTTCTCCAAAGCTAAAGGAAATGCAAGAAGTC
>JAOEGS010020797.1:67947-81778 GCA_025447755.1 Corythornis vintsioides
CAGGGGGGTTGGACTAGATGATCTTCTAGGTCCCTTCCAACCCCTAATATCTATGAATCTATGAATCTATGAATGATAAATGCTTCTCTCCATGTATTGTATCCACCATGACTGTGTTACTCAGTATGTAACTATTAACTTCAGGGTATTAGCCAAGGCTGGCTACACTACATTAAACCAGATCTACTTGAATTCTGGAGTTATTTATAATCTAAGTGCAAATTCTGAATAAAATAAGCAGGAATGTGTGTGTGCATATTTTTAAGATTTTCAGCACATGCTCTGAGATTTTTTACAACCATGCACAGCATCTATAAACCATCTTCAAAAATGTGATTTCCTCCTTGTCATATTTTCTTTTCAACCTGGTGGCATAAATTCGCATGCTTAGCTTTAACTGCTTAAATACATTCCACAGATGTTCACCAACAGGGAGTGTCTCTTAGCACAAGCATCTGATGTTGTAAACATGGCTTTTATGTCACATAAATTTGGAGGTTAGTTTGTAACTCTTCCAGGAGCTTCAGTAGTGCACGTTTTTCTATGCCCAGTCCCTTCTGGAAAAAAGGGCCCCAAATATTTTGTCTGAATTCCTTGCTCAATGAACCTACAAGGAAACTTATGAAGCAATAGAATTAAAAGATTAAACCACAAGCCACTTGTACTAAGTCTTTAAATGACTTACGAAGCATGGAGTTTACATAGTAACTGAGTCTGCAGACTCAGTTTCTTTTGGAGAATTCTGAGGACTTTTTTTTTCTGCCTGACTTGACTGCTTTGTTGCTGTGTGGCTGTTCCCATCTGGATGTTACAAAAGAACAAGACAAAAGATAAGACTACAATTAAGTAACATTTATTTGTTTGGAGTTTTTTTAGCCTCTTCTTAATTAGAGAGAAAATCCCCTTTAGTGTTAACCCACGGGGAAAGAACTGGAAACAGCACGGTCATGGTATTCTCACTTATATAACTACCTTAAGTCTTCTATATATTTCAGGCATTTAATATTATACACGACACTCTTAAGAGACACAATGGTTTGATACACACATGTATTTAAATGTTTCAAAGAAGGTGGAATTTTAAATATTAAATATTGACAAGACTGAAAGTAGTTTTTACTAGTAACATCTGTCTGTAGCTTTGAATCCATTAATTTCTGTATCTTGGGGTAGGGAAAAAATAACCTTGTGCAAATAATGCAGGAGACAAGTATTTTATCCTGGATAACTAAGGATACAATCTAGAGGCAGATTTGTTGTTTCTTACTGGTATGAGGATACAGGTCATATTATTTTGTGGACACCTTTCAGTCTGTCTGAGTCTAAAGTATTTAACATTTTGATTCTGTAGCTGTAAGGCATCAGCTGTGCCCTGGAGGCTTGGTCTCCTGTTCCTATTCAGTTAGTATAAGGGTGACACAGAAGGGAAGTTGATGCTTCTAGCAAGGACTGTTGGGATCCCCTTGCTCCTACCAGGATCAGGAAGCTGTGTGTTAAAGAGCTGGGTAACACATTTTGCCAGTGAAACAAATAGTTAACAGCGTTAGGAGCTTGTAGTTCTACTGATCAGCTACAGAGAAGTTCAGTGATTCTAGATGTAAATAAATATTGATAGTCACCTAAACTGTTCCATGGCTGGTGTTTGTAGACAGTGATGATTGGGTATCATTGTGGAGGGGGTAGAAATGGTCCTAGGATTGATATGGGATATAAGAATGGTATTAGAGTTATGAAATTTGTACCAGTTAATTTGTGGTCCAATAATACATCCTTCAGAAGGCTACCAGGTGCCAGAGTGAACATATAAATTTTATATCCATATATTTTTTCCATTTACACCTAGATGGTTATATGTTTTCTCACCTGGTCACCTAGCTGAAAAATGAGGCTGGTCAGAACCCAGTGCAGAATGAGAATATGTTGAAAGTACATTTGAGAGAAGCAGTTTGTGCTCAGAGACGCTCAAGAAAAAAAAAGGAAGGTCTCTGGACTTTGGGGTATGGTTTTTTTTTTTGCTTTGTAAACAAGCTCATAAAGTTACTTGCCCAGCTACTTTCTGTTAATGGATTAGTCTTCCAAATAAGGTGCAATTGTTTTTCAGTAATAATTCAAGTATAGCAAATGAATGAAGACTATGACAATTCACTAAGAAGGACAGAAACAGAATTCAAACTTACCAGCTGAGCACTTCCCACTTCAGGGCAAAAAAAATCCCATGTGAAGCATTCTGCATATTAAAGTCCATAGTAACCCAATGACAGAATATTTCTTGTTATGTCAGATATCAACACATGGTAGCTGCAAAACCTGCTAAATGCAAGTTACACTTCAATATTGTCAGTAGTGTTCACATGTGAAAAAAAGGCCACATAAAACATTGTAGCTCTGAGTACTTATTACAGCCATCTGAAGAGAGGAGTGGTCTTCACAGATTTGAGCTGTGCTAGAAAAAAATTGCATGTGATTCAGTGGGGACAAATGTAATGTAATGTGAAAGACTGTTCAGCTGCAAAAATACAGATTGAGAAAGGGCTATAGAGGTAGCAGTTGTATAGAAAAGAACCAAGGAGTTACTTTGGATTGCTACCAATATTATTCAACAGCATCATTCAGGTTTGAAAAAGGCAGATATCATACTGGGATATGAAAACAGGATCCTGTCCTACAAGATGTGATGTCCTGAAATAATGTGTCCATCTGTAGGCATGACTCTTATAGAAAGATGGTGACTAGTCAGCATCTAGAAGAGAGCAATGAGGTGCTCAGGTCTAAGAAACATAAAATAAAAGGAAATTCAGAAAAATCTGATTTTATTTGTCCAGAGAAAAAGAACTCAAAGAATGCTGGCCATAATGGGGTAACATATACAAAGAGCTGCTGTGAAGGAAAGGAAGAATCTAGTTTTATGTTTGTGATGGGCCCTACAAGAAATAATGGTCTTCAGGTTATATTTTAGGATTAGATTATTTATTTTAATATAAAGATAATTGAAGACAAGAATGGACAGCTTGGAGATGTGGTGGAATCCCCTTTATTAGTTAGATAGCACTTGTTAGAAATGATGTAAGGTTAGTTCATAATGTCTTTGGGCAGTAGCTTCAATCATCTCAACATTTTACTCAGTCCTTGAATTGTTTAAAGTACTGAGGTTCCGATTATCTGGTATTTGGTAAATATTAATAAGCACTGAGGTGTGCCTGATGTAAATTGGCAGTCAAAGAAAAAAAGTTATGATGAAGGTGGGATACAATTTGCCTAAAGTCTCCTGACTATGTCATGGAAGTGAAGATGGAAGGGATGAATTTCCATGTTTAACACTAAAATCAGTAATCAGGACAAAACTCACACAGCCCATCTCTCTTACTGCACCTACATTTTTCAAATAGAATACAATTTTGAGTCATAATATGATATGCAATTCAGAACAAATATGAAAGATAGAATAGATCATGGCAGTATGACTTTATAAGGAAGTTAACTAACTGAGGATGCAGACTTTTCAGGTGTAAATATAAAATGCTCATGTCTACAAAACCTTTGTAACAGAGATGCTGTATATATTCTAATTTCTTTGTATTTCTTCTGAGAAGCTAACCTGTTAGCATTACTTCTGCAGTAGAGTTAATTGAAAAGCAGAAAATTCATAATGATATAGTCTTGAATATTACTTTTTATTAATTTATATAGATAACAGTTCAGAAAGAACACGGACAACTCATAATCTGTCATGAAATTCAGTAGTTGAACTTTCTACAAAAGTTGATATCCTTCATCAAATAACAATGATGTACTTTGTATGCTTAGAAAAGCCTTCAGATCTGTGTTTGCCATTCTCAAACATAAAGATTGCATCTTTGATTTTGCTAGCATTAGCATTTGGAAGAATAATCAACAGAGAAATGCTCAGGTTTGACAAGTGGTGTAAGATTTCAGTAAACACGTCTTCTGTCAGAGAGATATTGGAACCAGATAATATTAAGGGAAATTATGCTGCTTTTAACTCTGATCTTCAAAGAGAATATAAATACAGATTGAAATCAGAATGGACATTTAGTAATATTAAATGCAAATAAGGCTTTAACAGAGGCTCAAAGATACAATTAAATTATGGAAATAGGCACAAGTTCAATAAGGGAAAACATAAAATACTTTGGGATGGAAAGTTGTATAAACATAAGCCTAATATTTGGAGTTAGTTATTTAGCTTGAATGTTTTGGTAATATTTAAATTAAAATTCTGATGTATCAAAAGTAGGATGTTTTGTGAAAACCTGCAGAGACTTTTAAGTTTCTTCAAAGAGAATGTTCTTCTAAGAATTTGAATTAATTTCATTCCAGATGTTTTAAAACAGAATATTCTGAAAGAGTCTGGCATTGTTTTCCTTACTGGGTACAATTTTAAGATAGTCATATCAAAATGGAATATTTAGATTAATCCCATTATTTTTTCTATGTTTTCATGTGATGGAAAATTTCTGATACTTGTATTTGTTTCCTTTCCATTGCAGCAGTGAGAGATTAGAATTTATTATATTCCCTCTAAAGAAAAATTTTAAGACCTAGTTGATTGTTTTAGAATATATATTTTTTAAACAGATCCTCTAAGAGAAGGGTGGTTAAAGTGAAAAATTTTTAAAAATTAAGCAAATTGCATTAATTACAAAAAACTTTATTTCATACCTCATCATACTATTTCTAAGGTTACAAATATAATGTGAGTTCAACAATCACATGTACATTTACAAGTAAATGTGAAAGTAGTTTTAAATATGTGCTTTTCATATACCTTAGAAAATCATTAGGATTCTGCCAGATGGCATTTATATTCCTCATTGAAAAATTTATCTGATGATGTATATGTTTCATAGTCAGTTAAAGAATAACAGAATTTTACATTCTGTGACCACCTACAAATCTTTTTTAAAGATACAGGTTAGACTGAGTGCATTAGCAGCCCATGTAGAAAATGAAAGATTGGGGTAACCCTTATTATGTGAACTCAGAAAGTATGTTTGTGGTTTTAGACAGCAGGATAAAGAGGTTAGGATCCTTTAGCAGAGATAGGGAGATGCTGAGAGTAGCACAGAGAAGGGGAAAAAAAAAAAAAGGAAAATATTAAGTGCTCTCATATATTTCAGTTTTTGTAAATAGCATGGAATAAAATTACCAGTTCGTGAGCCTCAACTTTTCTCTGCTTTCACCTTCTGTTTGGTGATTCTGTCCTTAAAACACTTCAAAATTAATTTGAATTATGCTTTCCAGTACTCCAGATGTACAGTTTGGATGAGGAGGACATAGGAAGTTTAAAGCATCCTCTAGCTCTAGGTGTGATACCACATTTGTTACTTTAAGATACATTGGATTTTCTTAATATAGAAGTTCAGCTGCAATGAACATTTCAGTTGTTGTTTTTTTTCACCTTAACTCTGTAATTCCTAGTGTTTAGAGCTCTGAGCTTTGCTACATAAGAAGTAGCTAAAGGATAGTGGCAAGAGAAAGTTGATTTTATCCCTGCAAGATTTTAGTTAAGACAAGGGGTGCGGTCAATCTCTCAATTGTTCCTACTCACTGTACTTACATCACACTGCAGACAAGGCACGGCGTGCAAATTAATGACTTTTGAGTGAAACTAAGCTGGAAGATGCACAACAGCAACACATCTAATGCTTTCCAAATGCAAATGGACCTTCAGTTAATGGATCTAAACTATAGCTAGTTTTGACTCTTCATTGCTTGACCACAATATTTCCTGCTCTTA
This sequence comes from Corythornis vintsioides, assembly GCA_025447755.1. Classification (NCBI taxonomy): domain Eukaryota; kingdom Metazoa; phylum Chordata; class Aves; order Coraciiformes; family Alcedinidae; genus Corythornis; species Corythornis vintsioides. The sequence continues at coordinate 73,706 of JAOEGS010020797.1, forward strand.
CATAATCAGAGTGTAATCTGCTCCCTATGTAAATGGTGCTTTGCCCAGCTGAGGTTTGAGGTATGTTTTAAAAATTCAGCCTTTATGAGGAAATAACTGCTAAAGGCAAATAGAGTTTTAAAACACTGACCCAAATCTCATTAAAGTTGATGGATTATTCCAGTTTTAGTGGTTTTTACACAAGACCTAGAAGCTCCAGGTCTTGCTGCCTACTGCTGTCTGACAGCATTTAATAATCTTAAAAAAAACCCCAAACAAACAAACAAAAAAACTCCCTAAAAAAACCAGAAAGTATTCAATAGAGCAAATTTTCTGTATGAGTCAAAAAAGTGATCTGTGTAGAGAACATAGTCATAAATCTTACTTAGATCCTTTTGTTTAACAGGATATGAATGATTAACATATATTCCCTCATCTTGAGGAACACATGGCTCAGAAACATCTGAAAAAGTAAAATTATACTTAAGAATTCCCAGAAGAATTATTAGACATAACTGACTATGACTTTAACAAATTACTTCTAAGATAAAACAAAATATTTTTGTATAAATACATCCGATACACCAAATATTTACTTATTAGGGTTTTTCCTTTTACAAATTATCAGTGTCCTAAAATAATAATTCATAAATAAAAAAAACCCAACACAAACATGTAAAAACCTTACCTAGAGCCATGTACCTTGTTTCATCTTATTTAGAAAAAGCAGGATATTGCACTGAACTTTCACCAGGTTAATGGAGGTATTGGCCTAAAATCTGATTTTGCATTGTCACACAACTGTCTGTATTCTGGTCTCCAAGCAAACAATAAAATTCCAGTCTTCCCTGAATTAAAAAGGCAAGTAAGCAGCAGACATAAATAGAGAACTCTGCTGTTGTCTGCTCCCCAAAAGTCCCATCAGAGACTCTTTCTTCCATCTTTAGAAATTAATATCCTCAAGCCAAATGAGTCCTCCTCATTTTCATTTCCCCTTTTGCTCTACTGAAGCCCCTCGTTTCATCTTGTAGAACATCTTTATTTTGCTTCTTAGCTAAAGAACACCTCTTTAAGCAGTTGTTTTTGACCTCTCTCACATACAGGCCTGCTGCTGCAGGGGTTTAGCTTGGATTTTGCTTACTCTTTTGCCTAGTCTCCCAATTCTAACTCAGAAACAGAGTGAAAATTCCACTTACTTCAGAGCATTTTTTTGCATTGTAAGGTTCCATCTTAAGACTTTTCTGATTATACCACTTAAAGGGAACTTCCCTAAGAACCACAGTCACGTTTTCTGTTACAGTAACAGTTTTAATGCTTCTTCTTTCCACTCTAGAGTGCCAGCCCCTGAAATGGCTTTACCAACAGCTGAGACATATATTGTTAGTTGGATAACCCTAATTCTTTCATGTGGTGCTGTGCTCAAAAGTCTTCTGATAGGACATCATTGGTGAAATCTCTCCAGAGCACTGAATTCTACAGTCTATTAGGATGAAAACAGCAATACATTTTTTCCAGTTCTGTAGTTTCAAGCCTTTTGTAGACTTCTGGAAATATTGTTACCTTGATTAACCTTAACTAATGTTTTAAATATTTTCATTATAAAATTTGGTCAGGAACTTTAAAATATGGGGTGAATATAATCAGTTAATTTAGCACGTGTGAACTAGAGAGCGTAAGTACCTTAGCCTAATATAGTTCCCTCTCAGTATTTCTAAGGCTTCTAAGCAGTGCTCTAAGCTAAAAATCCTGGGTAGGTTGTCGTAAGAACAATGTAGTATCAGAAAGCAATCAGGCCATAAAAACCTAGTGTGCTATGTTAAATATGTACTTTATGTTTTTTACTGAGTATAGTCCTTCTTATTTGCATTCTTTACCAAAAGATGTTTCTGGTTCACCCTGTTTTCATCAAGGTGGAAGTGTGAGCCATTTGTATTTGTTTAAATGTTCTGATTGATCAGATAATAGGTAATACAGGCTGGTTTCTGTGGTGTCACTGGCAGTGACCACAATCTCCGTGATAATGAGGTCATATTCAATTGGTCTTTAGTATAAGAATAATCTTTCTGGTGAAGTGCCAAGCTCTCAATTATCCCAGTTATTTCTATAATGTTGTTTCTTTATTTTCAAATTATACAGGCTTGCTCTTTTTAACAGACTCATTCTTCAACAACTGGTTGGAAGCACCATGCATCAGAGTGTTCTTTAGAATGAATTAGAAACTGTCCCAGCATCTTCTTTTCCTTACAATGGAAATCCATACACTTCTGGATTCCAGAATTCCCACTCCCACCAGTCATGTCTCTGTAGTCAATACATGTAATATACTGCTCAGGAAAAATCAAAATATTGGAAATTGGCAATTTTTCCTCAAATTTCCAGTATATTTTTACATTTATTTGTATTATTATTAAGTAGGAAATATTTCCCTTTACTGTGCTTTATCATTTAGGACTGAAATCTGTTTTCATTTAAATCAGTACTAGATGTTTTACTGCTTTCAGTGAGATGAGGTTTAGGACTTATGTGGCATAAGGGCTTGAATTTGTGGTTTCTTCCAAATTTTCTGCATGTTTTTATTCTTTCCAGTAGGGCAATATATTGCTCCTTCTTCTATTGCTGTTGGCACACCTTAGAAGTAAAAAAGTGGGAGCCAATAACTTATTTTCATCCAAATAATCTATTGCACCTCTTGAGAAAGATTTTTTTATTATTTCTAAGAAAATATTCATAAAATGCTTGTGTGCAAAAGACTGTGAAGGTAGGAAGACAGAAAATATTTTGCTTTAGAGGAATACTGATGTATTCCAATGTCTTACTGATCTGTACAAATTACATTTAAATATCTAGAGCTACAAAGGAGAGTCCTCAAACAAGATTAACATATGAAATTCATAAGTAGTTAATTGTTCTTAAAATGTTTTCAGCAAAAACTTTACCATACAAAGATGTTTCATGTATAGAAAAGGTTAATGATCCATATTCAGTAATGCCTGAATGACATAAAAGTTTAAATCCCTTTCAAAAAAGTGGTTAAGGCACCTATTGAAGGCATAGCTATCAGCAGCTTGCAGAAAACACAACAAAATATTCAGTTTACTGAATTAAGGCTCCTAACTTCACCCAACTTGATTAGCTGGACAACATCCTCAGGTTTCCTGTATAATTTTTGGTGAGAAATATCTTTCTTGCAGTGCCGATCCATGTCAAGAACTAAATTTACATGCTTGAATTGCCCAGTGGTAGAATCTGTTTCTTTCCACTGACTATAAAGAAACTGAGCTGGGTGAGCTAGGTGCAATAAGTTTGGTTAAAACCACTTTCTTCTCATTCTTAAGGGCTCAGGTTCCTAGAATTGGAACCTCAGTCTTATAACTAAAGAGTTTTTGCAAGTTTTTCTCAGGGCTAGTCAAACAGTTTAGATAGAATTCCTCTCTCTAAAGATCCCTCTGCTGGAGACTTTAATTCTTTCCAAATTGCCTGCAAGCAAAGAACTACTTTTACAAATATACTAGTTGTATATAATTATTTAAATGATTAACATAACTAATTTTACTCAGTTACAAATTGTTGTCTGAGGTTCACCATGTTTTCTTTAGCAAGTCACATTGTGGTTGTCTCATCACTTCAGTTGAATATATTTTTCCATTCCCTGATGAATTGGGTAGCATCTAAAAACATTTCTGCTGTGACTAATGGCTTTTTTTTAATTATAAAAATATGTATGCTATTTGTTGTGCAAACCTGTGTTATGCAATAAAAATTTTGTCTCAGAAAATTAATTTAAACAAATATTAATGAGAAGTTAACACAGTGACTTGAAGTTAACTGACCCCAAAGTGGTATCTATGAAAGATATTGTCGTTCCCTTACATAAGAAATAGTAATTCTTACGGATCTGCCTGTTCAATAACTATTAGTATTTCTGCAAATGAAGATTTAAAATCTGAAAACACTAGTGGTATAATGCAAACGCTAATACGGGTTTTTGTTAAAGAACATTCTAGTGATCAAGTATGTATTTCTGAGTTCTTATAGGAAAGTACAAAAAAGGAAAGGTTCTGATAGGAAAGTTAGACAAATGCAATTGTTAATATTTTTAATTCATCGTTCAAATGCTGTTCTTGATGGTGATATCTCCAACTGAAAAAAACCCTCCACTCTTTCTCTTCCTTATAACTCATTTGTATTGCTCACATCTAGATTTCACCGTCCTTCAGATGATGCTTTTGAGGAAAAAAGAGCTCATAGATCTCCTTTCAAAACATCTGCATGAACTGCTTTCTACTTTAACATCTAATTAATTTGTCCACTTAAGTATGGATGTTTTTTAAACAGGACTGCAGCTTTATCAAAGGATTTTGAGAACTATTTCAGAACGATTGAGCTTATTTTACAGAAATATATACCTAATTTATGGATCTTCCTTTTTAGCCACCATATGTTATTACCAATGTCATTGATAAGGCAACTATTGGTGTTAGCAGCAAGGAGGAGTTCTAGGGAGGAGTTTTATGGAACAGGAACGCATGTGATGAATATGTCTGTGTCTGAATATTTTCTGCTTCTTTGATTATTATTATTTACTATTATTCACCCTTTTCCCATGAAGCAAGTGAAGCAGAATAATCCTGCCTTCACTTCATATCTTTATGATTTTTTGCCATAAAATCCTTCTTAGTCCTTCTTTATTTTTATGGTGTGGTGGTTAGTGTAAGGAAGAGTTTGTTTATCTTTTGATTCTGTGGTTAGAAGACTTCCTTTTGTAGAGAGAGGGAAGTTACAATGAGTAGGCAAGGAAAGGAGACAGCAAAATAAAGGATGAAAATTCTCTCAGAATCCATTTTGGTATCTCCAGTGGGCTGAGGATGGTTGTGAAGCAGAACACAGCACAGAACACTGGCACTTCAGATGTCATGCCAAAAGTTACATTAAGTTACAACATTGCTGACTGAAAGCACATCTGTTTTATTTCAGATGTGTAGTGCATTTTGCTAAATGCTGCTTGCTCCTCTCTAGCTCCATCTGATGGAAGTACTTCACGATGTAAATCTGCAAATGTGACAGTATCACAATTTATGTTTATCCATGGTTTGGATTTTCTCAAAATCATAGAACACATGTAGTATTCAAAATATATGTATACTCATGCACCAAAGTATAAATATTAGTGAAACTTTGTAACAGCATAAATAAGAGAATGGACAAATTGTCAAAGCTTTATTAGATCTCTTTTTCAAGCAATAATTTTAAATAATAGTAGTATATTCTGTTGAAACCAGCACTTCAATAAGAAATACAGCTGTAGACTGTCATCAATCTGATTTCATCCTCATAAAGTCGTTAAAAAATATTGCACAAAAATATCTGTTCTACCTTTTTTTTTTTTTGACAAATATTTAGGTTTGTCACTTGAGAAAGATAACCTCTTTCCTCTTGGAAGGATGATAAACCTTGATAAAAATAATTTTAATCCTCTTGGAAGGATAATAAACTATAATTTAAAATAAAGAAAAATAAAATAGCCAAGAAGCCCAACTATTAGATTCTCATCTCTGTTCTGAGTCCAGGATTTGGAGATTTTTTTTTCCTTGCTTGAAAATTGCCTTTCTTCTTTGCTACAGACTTTTGTTCTTCTGTTTCTTTCTTCTTGCATGGATCTGTCCCCTTCTTTCATCAGCCAGAAAGCCTGTGGTTATCCTATAAATTGTGTGGCAATATTGTGAGAAAAATGAATCAAAACCTGTACAAACTGCTATTTATTTTGTTGAAGAATATCCTGTTCCCTCTGGCTTAGAAAATGTGTGCCCAAGGCATCACCATGCCATGTTTCGTGTCTGACAGCAAAAAGTGTTACTGTTGTGATTTGTTAAATTCAGAAAAGAACAGTGGCATTTCCTGAAAACAGTTTCTCTTTACACAGTCTAGGTATGTTTAACATGTTACCTAAATTAATATGAGCAGATATTTAGATGTTTATGAAAAGAATGACCATCTGTCTTATTGTTGGTGGACAAATCCAGGTTGGCTATGCATGTGAAGGTCCAAATGGGCCAGATGTTTTCTATCACAGCACACTCTCAAAGTACTGCTCTTACTCCTGAACGAACCCCACACATCGAGCAGTAATCATGCCCTGATTTCTGTTGTAATGGACATTGCAGCATGAAATAAATTACATTCCATCTTGTTGACACAGTGTGCTTCAGCTGCTGCTGTTGCAAGTTGTTTCTTTGCTAAAGCTGAACTAAGAAATGTCTGGCTTTATTAGACAGATTATTTTATTACTGTTTTCTTGACAGTTCCACACAATGGCACTTGTATGGCAGCATGAGAAAGTGAATATGCAGAGCACTGAAAGTGCATTAACAAAACAAATCACAAACATACATACACTTGCAAAAAGTTATTTTGGAATAGAATTCAGGGACATCTTCTGTATGATGGTGTATCCAATAGTGGGTTAATGTCATGTGGCTACATTTAACTTTTTAAGTTTTGCTTTCTCAATACTCTCTAGCTTAAACACGTAGGAACAATCAACTCACTTGACTAGTTTGGCTGCTTCTCTTTTTCTGCCTTTGGCCCCAAGTGTTTAGTGTTCCTTTTTATATATAATAATCAGCTTCAAGAGAAGGACCACAGAATACTCCTTATCAGCTATGTAGCCTAAGTATTCAGGCACTCTTAGAAGACTGAAACTGGAATTTGATACTCCTCAGGATAAATAAGTGATGTTTCTACCTTTCAGGCAAATTCTCTAGTTGTCCTCTATACTTAGTAAAAAATGTCTCCTTTTCTTTTCTGCTTTTTGAGTAAGTGGGTGAGGTTTTTTTTATAAAGCAAAATAGTTCCTGTGTTTTATGTGTATAAATACTTTAGATTGGGTAATTGAGGAACCTGGATAGGGAACTTAGGCACAGGCATGCTTTATGAGTCCCAAATAGAATGACAAGAGACGGATTTCCAAAAAAGCCATTAATTTAGTCAAATTAGGCTCAAGTGTTGGTTATATATATAGCAGAACTTAAAAAATATTGATGGAAAACAGTGTTCTTATGTCTTGTATTCTTACAGTTATGCTGTTGTTTTATGAACTGGTTACTTGGTACTTTTTGCTTTAATATGTATTTTTATGTTTGTAATTTATTTGTTGTTTATTATTTTCAGTAAGCATAGCAATGGGCCCCGTGCAGCCTAGTGAAGCCCTTTCCCAGGAAGATACAATTTTTTTTATTTTTTAATTTTTTTTTAAGGAAAGCAGAGGTTCCTTATGGGATGGGAAGTGAGGAATACATAGCTTAAAGAGTCTGAGCTGGGATTTCATATCTCAGAGAACTTCAGAAACCAGTGAGGATCCCAGTTCAGGATATATTGAGAAAGCGAAAGAATCCTTTACAGAGCCCTTAACCTCTGTTGAAACATTTCAAAGCATCTGCTAAACAATGTACTCATCTCTCATCACTTCTCCAAAGTACCTTTCTTTTCTCATTCCCCCACCCAGATTCCACCACCTGCTTCCATACCTTCTCTTAAAGGGTGCTGAAGTCTGATGCATTTGAATCCAACTGGTGTAGAAGTTCCAGCCTGAGCAATATACACACAAGGGTCAGATTTCTGGACCTAGGCCTAAGGCTGAAATTGTAGCCAAGTACTTCCTGCTTTATGTGAGACCTCACAGCGTAGGGCTGTGTCCTGGAACACTGCATTAACTTGCAATGTTGCAAATCATGCTTCTCTTTAAAAACTCTTTTTCTCCTATGAAATATCCATGGAAAATTGTACTAGCTTTTGATTGATTGTTTATGGTAGACTATAGCTGGTGGTAATCCTGTTTGACTTTGTGTTCTTCATTTTACTTTGGGAAAAAGACAAGAGAGACTCTACAGTTCCCATCAATACTATTTTCCAGCTGGTATTTCTGTGTTGGTGAACTTTCAGCAATCGCTGCAATCCCAAAATGGGCTATTCCACAACAAGTGCACTGCTCACACTGGGATTCAGACAATGTTTCTGAATTTATATAAAACATAAGGAATTTTTGAGCCCTAAGAATATTGGAGTATTTCAAGTATTGATTGTGTGTGTATATATATA
>JAOEGS010020798.1:10584-42439 GCA_025447755.1 Corythornis vintsioides
TAGTTGAGGGTGTCCCTGCTCCCTGCAGGGGGCTGCACTAGATGCCCTTTGGAGCTCCCTTCCAGCCCTAAACATTCCATGATTCTGTGAAATCTGTCCCACGGATGAGATCAGGGAGCACAGCCAGGACTCCAGAATGGTTCTGAGCTGTAAAACCTGCATCAGAAAGCCCATGGACAGGTCTGTGGTGCTGTCTGTGAGCAGGAGGGGCTGGGTTTGTGCCAGGCTGCTGGAAGGTGTCTCTGGTAGCTGCTGCTTCACTGCAACAATGGCTTCAGCACGAGAAGCTTCCGTCAATTCACCCTGCCAGGGAAGCATTGTCAGGGCTGTTCTCTCCTGCTTGGACCTCACTGCTGGAAAGAAATGTGTTGCCTGCCTCTTTGGACAACTCCAGAGGTTGAGTTTTGTTTTTTTATTCCACTTCTGGAAAGAAAATCTAATGGTAAATCCTGCAGTGCCCTGCCCCGGAGCGTGCGGGGACCCTTTCCATGAGAAACACTTGCTTGGTACAAAAGATTCTTGAAGGTGAATTGAGCTTTGTGAACAATTAACCATTCCCTGCACTATTCTGTACAGTCAAGGACTTCCCTGTTTCAGTCTTAGCAGTTCCTGAGCTGTGTGACTGGCAGCAGCCTGCGAGGAGGTGGGAAGAGGTTGGAGCTGTGGGGTGACCTTTGCCAACCTCTTCTCCTTGGAGATGAACCTTTGGTAAAAACCAAATCACAATTAACATTGTAATTTAGGAATGTGGGAGTGGAAGGGGGGAAAAAAAGCAATCCCACCTGGATGCCTTGTTTTGGTCCCTCTGCTGTCACACTCTCACAGGGTTTCCTGGACCAGCTGTGCTGTGGGATCCTGCTCTCCATGCTGCAGGAGAAAGAAGCTTCAGCTGGAGAGAGGCTGGAAATGCAGCCTGGAAATGCAGCCTGCCATGTGATAACAGACAGGCAGGGGCAGTATTAGGGATTTCAGAGCTCTGAACTGTTAGAAGTAGGATTGTTAGATGTTTGTGTGATCTCAGAGGAGAAAGGGCACAGGTTGCAGAGCACTGGTTTACTCTCTTTTCCCAAAGGAGTGAGAATTAATTGGTTTTCTCTCTAACAGTCTCTTCATTCACTTTGATATCTTCAGACTTGGAATGAGGTGACATCCTGGAAGAGGAATCTAGTGCAGAGAAGTGCTGAATGAATGGAAGGCTGAGAGGGGGTTCCAAGAGGCTGATGCTTGGGTGGGATCATGAAGCTTTTAACTCCCTGTCCTTTCTGGTCTCTGGTTCTTTCTAAAAGCAAATCTAGGGCATTAGGTTCAGTTTCTCACTAGTATATGAAAAATGGCTTCTGTCCACTCCTGTGGGGGCATTTCCATGGCAAATATTTCTCCTGAAGGCTGAATGTTGCATCTCCTCTGCTGTCAGCAATCCCCCTGCCCTGGGAAGTGAAAGCTGCTGCCTTGGAGAGCCTGGAGGGTGATGTGTGCCCTGTGTTCTCTTCCAGACCTGACACCCAGCACCGGGGCCCTGCTGGTCAGACTGAGAATGAGATCCCAGAGCAGGAGGAAGAAATCCTGGGCTCAGATGATGATGAACAAGAAGATCCCAATGATTACTGCAAAGGTGAGGGCTTCCCTGGTCTAAGATGCAGGATTCTCAATGTAATCAAGAAACTCCCTCTGTTTCCCATCTCCTATTGAGAATTAAAATAGTTTCCTTTAAATATTTTTTGAAACTAACACAATGATAACAACATTTTCCAAGCTGACTTGCAATGGACAAACTATTCTCCAGGGCTCCCTCTTGTTATCAAGTGAGATTTGAGTTGGAGAGCTGTTTTCAATGCATGTGTTTAGAGCTGTTAGCTTTTCCTCTGTGCCACAGGGCTTTCAGAATTATAAAAGCAAATAAGCATTCCATTTCTTCCTGATTTTCATCAAGAAAAGGACGTTTTCAAATCCTTCCTATCAGTTTCAAATCCTTCACTGTGTTCTTTTGAAGATCATAGTCTTTGTCTCCATTCTTCAGGTAATTTTGTCTGTTTCTTGGAGCAGAAACTAGTGAACAAACAGAAGTACCACAGTGTATAAATACCAACAACCACAGCTTCTCCCCTTTGCTCTGATTTCTGCCAGTTCCCTTGTGTCTTTGTTTGGCTTTTCATGCCTTTGCTTCTCTCCTGGAATCCTCCTGTGCATTCAGCAGCTGGGGAGATAGGAGGAGCACAGGGAGGAGACTTTCCTGTGCTCAGGGTAGTGTGAAATGGCAAAGCACCTTGCAGGCAGGGAGGCAGTTGCAAGGGAAACTCCCTTGGGTGCAGTGGTATGTGGACAGAATGTGCAAAAACTGGTGTTCAGCTGTAAAATTCTGGTGCTGGACATCAGGAGCTGTGTCTTCTGAAGGTGGCCCAGCCTAGCAAACTGCAGGTGCTGTCACTGAGGAAATGGCTGTGGTGGTGACCTACATTGAACCAGAACAACTTGACTCTTCCTCCCTTTCAGTTGTATTAACATTTTTCATCCAAGCAGAGCTGTTCCCAGCTTCTCCTCTAACACAGTCGACTTGTTCCAGCAAGATCCAGTTGGAGAAAGTTTTTCATTTGTTTACATGATTAAAAATGTAAATACTTGTTCCACATCCCTGCTCTTCAGCACTTGTGTGATCTCTTGGTGCTTCAACTTGCCACTTTTCTAGGTGGTTACCACCTTGTGAAGATAGGAGATCTCTTCAATGGGCGTTACCACGTGATTCGGAAGCTGGGATGGGGTCACTTCTCCACTGTGTGGCTGGCCTGGGACATCCAGTAAGTCCCTGAATCAGTCTTTCTCTTCTGGGTGATGTTTCTGGCACAGCACTGCACAGAAAAGCATCTTTGGACTCTTGGGTGCAACCATAAAATGCAGCTGTCTGCATCTCAAGGCAGACTTTGCTTTCAGGACTGTACACACAGTCTGTGGGGGGGACAGCAGGGCACACTGGGAGTGTGGAAGGTTTGCTCCTGTGTTCAGCTGCCTCACACCTGCTGTTTTGAGACACAACTAACATCAGCTCTTCAGAAAAGAGACCCAAAGACAATCTTGCTGAGTGCTCAAGCCTTATATTGCCACGATGCCTTAAATAATTAGCTCTTCTGTGCATGAAAGAATGAGGATAATCCTGGGGGAATAAATTCTTTGTATGAGTGTTAATAATCTCCAATTTGCTTGTGCAGAGGGAGGAAGTTTGTGGCCATGAAGGTGGTGAAGAGTGCTGAGCACTACACAGAAACAGCACTGGATGAAATCAAGCTGCTAAAATCAGTGAGTGCCTGAGAGTTCAATTTGATGTAATTACCATTCATTTTGGGGAGGTCACATGAATGTGACCCACATACCTCCCACACAGATATTGTGTGATATTTTGGGATCATCTAGCTGCAAAGAATGTGGCTAGGAAATGAGCAGGAGTGTGGTAGATCTGACTTCAAAATGCTCTTGCCTGGGTAATTACTTCCAGAAACACAAAATTAATCCTCTTTTTTTTTCTCCCTAGGTCCGTAACAGTGATCCCAATGATCCAAGTAAAGAGAAAGTTGTTCAGTTATTGGATGACTTCAAGATCTCAGGAGTCAATGGTTCCCGTATCCTTTTGTAGAACAAAGGCAGAGAACTGCAGAAGGGTGGGAATTGGATGGTAGCTGTGGAGAGCTGTGGTGGTGGATGGAGAGCATGGGCTGGTGGCTGTGGTGTCAGGGTGGAGAGCACTGCCCAGGCATCTCTCACTGCTCCAGGGAACCTGCTGTGGAGTCACCTGCCTCCAAGCTGCCTGCTGAGCTCAGATCCCAACTGCTCACCCAGCCTGATGATGTGGGTCGTGGTTTGGCAGGACAGGTGAGGTGGCTGCTGCTGGGTCAGGACTGAATGGCTGAGTGGCTGGGGTACCTCTGGGATGTCTCAACCCTCTCTGTTCTGCAGGCAGCCTGGTAATAACCCCTTGGGTAGAAAATGGTAACATCAGTAATTGAAAAGAACACACACATGCAGTCTGTAACTTGATAATAAGGTTCTTTTCTAGCTCTGGAAGCTTCTTACCTTGGACTTTATCAACATTGTTAGGATGTTTTAAGTGTATTGCTTGGAAAATCCCCTGCAGTTCTGTGAGCAACCTTTTAATGGGCAGTGATTTGTGTCAGGCCCTAATAACACACCTTTAAAATGGGACAGTTGGCCTCTTGTGTGTGTTTCTGCTTTTTCATACCTTGTATTTTATTACTTGGCTGCTTTAGAGAATCAAGCTGTGGGTTATGAACATCCTAACACTTTCAGAAAACAAGAGCCACGAAACTTATTTCTGCTATTAACTTTTTTTTTCTGGTGAATGTTGACTTGATTTCCTTCACTCTTGTGAAACACACACATGCCTCCTAGCAGTGTAGAAGAAAAGCAGCCTAATCAACTCCTAGAAGTTTGTTTTCCAAAGTAAATATAGTGAATATGTTACTAGAGTGGCTGTAGCTGTTGAGATCTAGCCAAAACCCAGATAACCAAAATGTCATGGAAGTCCAGGCTTGGGAAAAGTTGGGTTTGCTGGTAAATAGGCAATGGTGGGTGGATAAAATGATGTTAATTCTTCCACAGATGACTTGTGAAGTGGAAATTTTATTATCTTTTCAGGTAATGCTGGTACAGAGAGATCTGGCATCATTTTGCCTGAGGCAAGAGCCTCAGCTGTTCCAAAACAGGCTCTTGTCTCAAGGCTCTCTCAATTCCTTCAGGAAATACTCACACACACTTGTGTAACTGGCTCCCACTCAGAGCAGGAGACTTGACTGCTACACTGGGACCAGTGTCCTAGCCAGCCCCATCCCTCTGGATTTTGGGGTTTAGATGATGAGTAGGGCAGGATGAAGGCTCTTGCATATCAAACACTTGATGTTGATTTCTTCTGATCCATAGTTATGGGAATACAGGGCTCCTTGGGTCAGGATGTCCATCTTTTTCCTTAACTGACTTCCAGATATCTGCATGGTGTTTGAAGTTCTAGGGCATCACCTCCTGAAGTGGATCATCAAATCAAACTATCAGGGGCTTCCACTCCCTTGTGTCAAAAAGATCATCAAACAGGTATGTTCTGCTTCTGACTGTGCTGTTCCCTTTGACCCACTGAGAACTGTTTCACTTTCTCAGTCCAAGAAAACTGAAGTTAAAAATCAGTGCTGTATCTCTCCTGCAACAAAATAATTCTTGGGTTAATATTTCCTTTCTTTCATGTAAAAACCTTCTGCTACAGCAATTTTTCTAACACTTCAACCATGGGAGGTTGGCTGTGCTTGAAACCTCCTCTTACCCTCATAAGTTATGCTTCATGAGTGCAAGTATTTTATATTTTTTTAAACTCTATCACAGTCAGGACAGTGCTTAATGATGGGAAGAGCAAGAGAAACCTGTTCTCTCTACTGGATGGTTGCCTAAGCAGCAACATCTTTCTACATGTTAGGTGTAGAGGAGGAGGGGAGCATGATTTTGTTGTTGAGTATTAAGAGAAGGTTTTCAACTGCTGTTTTGAGGGTAAAGAGACAATACTTTAGATTAATGTCCAGATTTTAGCTATGAATTTGTTTGCTGGGACAGAGCAGTAACCCCCACATCAGCTCTAGCCTGTCTCAAACACAGAAACCCTTCAGGTTCACCCTGGGCAATTTGTGTCTTCACTCCACTCACATTTCCTCCTTGCTTTTCCTAATGCTGGTTTCCCTTCTATCCCTGTCTGCAGGTTCTTCAGGGCCTGGATTACTTGCACACAAAATGCAGGATCATTCACACAGACATCAAACCTGAGAACATCCTCCTGTGTGTGAACGACCAGTACATCCGCCGCCTGGCTGCCGAAGCCACCGAGTGGCAGCGATCCGGGGCTCCTCCCCCCTCTGGCTCTGCAGGTCTGCTTGGGTGCTTGCTTGCTTGGTTTTTTTTTTCCTTGAAGATTGGTCCAGCACTGCTAAAAGTTTACAAAAGTCTGAAAAACATGTAGCAGAAGCAGCTTCCTTGATGTGCTGACGGCCCTAAGAATCCCGGAGCAGATTTCTCTCGTTCCGTGTTCCTCCTCAGAGCATCCCTCTGTGTCAGGGGGTAGCTCCAGAGCCTCTGTCAGTTGTACTCCTGCAACACCAACCTCTAGCTGAGCCCATTATACCCCAGCTTAGCTCAGGGGAGCTGCCTTCATTTGGCTATTTCAATGTATAGTTTGCATTTTCCTCTTGCTAAGCTGCATAATACACGGAATAAATGAACCTGCATGACAGGAAGTGTAAAGTCTTTGATATCAGTGAAGCAGGTCTACTCCCTGGAATTTTAATGATGCATTTACTCATTTAATGTTTTTCTCTTCTTATTCTTGCTGTAATCTTGTAGAGAAATGAGCTGGTAAATTTATGAGGTTGTTGCCAAACCACACAGGAAAAAAAACTTAAGATAGAAATGCAGCTGCAGTTTTGGAATGTGAATCTACTAATGTACTGATCTTCCTTTCCCTTTCAGTGAGCACTGCACCCCAGCCAAAACCAGTAAGTGTTACAGCTTTTCTGTGTAAGTAGCCACCTACTCATAGTACCTACTACGTGGTTTTGTGATGCAGTCAGCAGCAAGGAAAAAAAGGCACCTTAGAGCAGAAGGAAATGTGTGACTTGTGTGTGTTGTGGGCAGCAGGTTCTGTGCTGTCATGGAGATGTGAGTAGATTTGGCTCATACGTCACCAGAATGAGTCTCAATCCTGGTTCTCAGGTCAGGACAGAAATGCACTGACAAAGGCCATGAAAACTGCTCCAAAAACCTGAATATCTGCTTTTTATTTGGAAGAAGGTCTGTCTCTAGAGGTATCATCACAGATTACTTCCTCAGCTCTAAAAGAAATTAAAGCTTGATGCTTTGTAGATTTATTGAAATAGGAAATGCTAAGTCAGATTTCTCTGCTTCTGTGTAGGCTGACAAAATGTCAAAGAATAAGAAAAAGAAATTGAAAAAGAAGCAGAAACGACAGGCTGAGCTGTTGGAGAAACGAATGCAAGAGATAGAGGAGATGGAGAAGGAAGCAAGTCCTGGGCAGACACAGCCTGAAGAGGAGGAAGAAGCTCAGAGCCCTCTGGAAATGCTCATAAAAGTGACTCCACAAGAGGAAAATGTCAACAAAAAGACAGGTATGGAGCTGAAGTAGCTCAGTGTGTTGTGCCAGCAGTGAGTGACAGGCCAAGTAGAGGGAGCACCTTCAGGAGAGGTGACAGTGTCACTTCATAGAGTCACAGTATGTCAGGGGTTGGAAGGGACCTAGAAGATCATCCAGTCCAACCCCCCTGCCAGAGCAGGGGCACCCAGGAACAGATCCAGGTGGGTTTGGAATGTCTCCAGAGCAGGAGACTCCACAACCTCCCTGGGCAGCCCCTGCCAGGCTCTGGCACCCTCACTGGGATTTTTCTTGTGTTTCCCCTAAACCTCTTGTGCTCCTATTGCCTCTCATCTTATCATTGGGTGAGGTTGAGCAGAGTCTGGCTCCATCCTCCCTACACTGCCCTGAACATCTGGATAGACATGTTTTTGATTGACCTGTTTGTGTTGTGCTTTGACCATCTGAAGATGTTCTGACATTTCCTGACTGACCGAATTAACAAGGGCTCTTGTTCAGTTCATTGCAAGCACTGAGCTGCTGCTGAGGGCTCCCTGGGACAGCTCAGCTAGTACTTTTAGACATACTCTGCTATCTTCTCTCTCCTCTTCCAGCTGAAACAGTCAAAGACCAGATGGAAAGCAGCGTGGAAAAGTGCGTGAGGGAAATAAACTGCAACGGAGTGATCCAAATGACTGATTTCCCAGAGTCCAGCAACCTGGGGTCTGTGGGACTGGAGGATGACCTTCATAATGCCAATGACTGTGGTGATCACCCCCACGGGCAGCAGCAGGAGAACTTCCATGGCAGCTGCAGCCAGCAGAACGGGGAGGTGCAGAACGGGCCCGAGGCAGCGGCGTCGGACTCCTTCCCGTCTTTGGCCTCCGAGGATTCCATGGTGTGTCAGCCAACCACCAATGAGAGACCCCTCAGCCAGCAGCAGATCAACCACCTGCAAGAGAGCATCAGGACAGAGATACCCTCAGAGGATGAGAATGAGAACAACAGCCCCTCAGACAACAAAGGTAGCAGAGGAATGCTGGGAGAAGGGGGTTCCCTCCTCCCGGCCATGGGAGTCGTGCAGCACTTGGGGGTTCCCAGGAGCCACCCTTCTGGGGGTGGGCAGAAGCACCCACTGGAGCCTCTTTCTGCCAGGACTCAACCTGACAGTCCTGCTCTGTTTGTAGCTTCCAGTTGGAGCTGCACCTTCCCTTTGAATGCAGCATTCCTGCTTCTTGGAGTACCCAGCCATGGGGTTTCCACAGGGGAACTTTCCTTCCTCCCTGTGGGGTGTTGCTTATGTGGTTTTCATTAATAGTTAGAAGTAGAAATGGGGAGACAATACAGATTGTCTTGTCTGCTGGGGTAAGGTGCTCTTCACATGGAGCTGAGGAAGCTCCTCTGTTACTCCAGTGAATGTTCCCAAAACTGGAAGTGAAGCCAAAACTTAGCATAGGAAAAAAAAAAACCCCAAACAAACAGCAAAACACTTCAGTGCTTTTGTTTAAATATGATCTGATTGGAGGGGGATGTCTTGCAGGTTTAGGAGAACATAAGACACACAGTGTTGTCCAGCAGTTCAACACACACAAGGAGTGTGTTTAAAAGGCTTGAATCAAATGGTAAAAATCCCTTTTTTTGCATCTTTGAGTCAGGGTCAGGTGAAGGAGAGAAACTGACATTTGTCCTTCATTTACAAAACAATTCTGTAGCCAAATGTTGATGGGAAGTCAAGTGGATGAATTTCAATAATTGGAGCTTGAACTGCAGCTGGTGGGATGCGTGGGATGTGGGATGCCTGGGATGGACTGTTGGGTGCCAATCACTTCTCACAGCTCTCTGCCAAACTGCTTTTGAGCTAATGCTGGATGAAACTCAGTGACTTGGTACTTCTGCTCTCCACTGTTCCTGAGGTTTCCCCAGTGTATCCCATAGCTCTTGTAACTGTTGCAGCTGGAGTGATGAGTAGGTCAGAAAGATGCTCTAATAGGTAAGACTCCTTTTCCAAAGGTTGAGGAAGACAAGGGCTGAGAGGTTTGTTTTGTTCTGGCAATGCCCTTAAAAAGTGGTTTGGATACAGACAGACCTTTTAAGGCTGCTGAGTTGTCTTTCTGCTTTGTGACACCAGCCAGGTCTTACTGGAGGTAGTTCTGTCCATTGTAGGGCAGAGTGATGCTGGTTTTTATACCAGGGCTCTGGGGAGGGTGGAGTTCTGATCCATAAACAAAAGCTTTGCTGGGTAGGGAGGGGGCTGTAAGGTGACAGATGGTGACACTGCCCATGTAGCTTTAATCAGCTGTTGTCCATGTTGCCTCTAGGAAAATCAGCTGCTGGGAATTTCCTCCTTAATCCTCTTGAGCCCAAGAATGCAGATAAGCTCAAAGTGAAGATAGCTGACCTAGGAAATGCCTGCTGGGTGGTAAGTTTACAATCTGGTCACACTGTTTAAACCTGCTAATTCATTCACAGTATGCCAAGATGGCCAAGAATCTATAAAATGGATTCTCAGCCTTGCTGGTGGAAGTAGTGACAGCTTGAAACTGGGGGGAAGGAGCAGGGAGCAGGACACAGAGCAGTGGTCCCTTTCCATAGGGGTTCAGCCTGTCTGCTGTGTGCCTCACTTGTCAGTAGATGACTTCTAACAGGCTTTGGTGTCATCATGCATAGAAATCTGCATAGGTGAAGCTTCTGAAGGAGTCTGTAGCTCTCCTGGAGCATGAGAAAGCTGCAAACAATTGCTCTGTGCTAGTTCTGCAGCTTATCAGCTTGTGAAAGTCTTCCAGCAGATTCATGTGCACATGAAAGAGGCTTGAGTAGTTTAATTCTTTGATGGCTCTGCTGCTTTTAAATGGTTGGTGTTTCAAATGGAAGAAATGTCTGGTTTTCTTGGCTTTCTAAATAGCAAAATACTTCAGATCTACTGGGAGAGAGTCTCAGACTCAGAGCTGCTTTCAGTGCTGGGCACTCTGTGTTATGGGTGTTGAATCACAGCCTGTCCTGATCAGATCAGAGAGGCTGCAGCTCCTGATCCACTCTTCCTTTGGTCTGTTTTGCTGACTTGCTTTCCTCTATATTACTGGAGTGTTTTACTTGAAGAGTGTCCCACGTAGAGCATTTAAAGAGTATTTGTAGGAATGTCAGGAAATCTTTCAGGAGGGTGGAAAATCCAGATGAAATGTCATAGGAATGAGCTCTTTGATCTGATCTGAGCCTTGCAGGTCATGGATTCTCCAGCTGGTCAGTAAAATGTTTCTTCTCTTTAGCACAAGCACTTCACTGAAGACATCCAGACGCGGCAGTACCGCTCCCTGGAGGTGCTGATAGGATCTGGATACAACACCCCTGCTGACATCTGGAGCACAGCCTGCATGGTGAGTGGGACAGCCTGAGTTCTGCACCCTGGACTGGCAAAAAAAAAAAACCCCTCAGAGGTGTTGGGCCAACCTCCAGGCTTGCTGGGTAACACCATGTTTCCATAGCAAAGCTGCTGCTTGATTTTTTTTCTGTTGAAAGTTAATTTTCTTGTACAGCACCAGCAGATTGCCCAGAGAAGTGGACTTTTGTCTCCTTGCTTTGTGGAAAAACAAGACAGTGAAGACTAGGGTTTGATATCAAGAGCCTTTCTGCTCCATCCAGCACTGCTTCTTGGATGGTTTCACTATAAATTAATATTTTAATCATATACATCCAGCCCGTGTCTGGAGTCATAATCTGGGTAATGCTGAGATGAGGCTGAAGTGGTTCCTGTAATCAGTGGCCAATGTAGAATACAGTGATTTAAAAACAAAGCAATCATCAGTGTAGTCAAATTACTGCCTGAGCCTGTCTCCATTCTGTTTTCTCCAAATCAAAGCTCGAGGTTTGGTTTTCATGCTTG
Organism: Corythornis vintsioides; assembly: GCA_025447755.1. Taxonomy (NCBI): domain Eukaryota; kingdom Metazoa; phylum Chordata; class Aves; order Coraciiformes; family Alcedinidae; genus Corythornis; species Corythornis vintsioides. The sequence continues at coordinate 21,585 of JAOEGS010020798.1, forward strand.
GGAAACAATCAGTCGAGTAATTTTTGCTGTCTTGGAAAGCAAAGTTGTGATTTTTGAGGCATGTAGTGAACCAGAATGTGGCAGAGTCATGTTGGCTCTGCAGAATGTGCAGCAGTTTCTCAGAGGGGCTAATTCACCAGCTGACTGCAGCAGGCTGTAAAGAGAGCCAGGAGTGGAGAAGGTCAGAGGTGCTGTTTTGAGTAAAAGTGAATATTTAACAGGGAAATGTGTCACAGAACTCAGGAGTGGGGAGTTGAAACCAGTGCAGATGTTTTCCTCATTGATCACAACATGTTCCTGTATCTTCAGACATGAACTGCTCAGAAAATATCTTTCTAATCCCTGAAATTTGGAGGGAGAGGAGAATCTTTATAAAAAAAATAAATCTAGAGTTTGGACATCATGTTGCAAATGCTGTAGAAGCAGAAAAGAAGTTGGGGGTGTGAAATGCTTTAATTTTGTTCCCCACAAGTTGCAGAGCTCTAACCCCACGATGGGCTGCAGTGCAGACCTGGCACACCACAACCTGGGCATGCTGAGCTGGAGCTCTGCAGCTTCTGATTCCCCTCCCCGTGGTCCTTCTTGACCCAGAGAGAGGTGCAGGATCAACTTGCAGCCCATCTGACAATGTGTGCAGTGTGTTTAGTGCTGTAACCTGCTCCTTTCTCTTTGTTTAGGCCTTTGAGTTAGCCACGGGAGACTACCTGTTTGAGCCTCACTCTGGGGAGGATTACTCACGGGATGAAGGTGTGTTGGTTTTCTGTGAGAATACAGGTGAAATACAGCAGATCCTGCTTCAGAATGAGCCTCCTTTTAGGAGTCAGTCCTTGCTACACACTCCCTGACAGGAGGATGGAGCCAGGGCTGGTCAGGCTCTGTTCCCAAGGGACAAGTGGAACTGGCCTCAAGCTGCCCCAGGGGAGGTTGAGGTTGGAGCAGAGGAACAATTTCTTCCCCTCCAGAGCTGTCCCAGGCTGCCCAGGGTAGGGGTAGAGTCCCTGAGAGCCCTCAAGCTGTGGAAACATGGGACAGTGGTGCCCTGGCAGGGCTGGGGGAGGGTTGGGACTTGAGGCTCTGAAAAGTTTCTTCCACCCAAAAGCATTCTAGGCTTGTAACACACTTGACCAGATCAGTGGTGTAGGTGACAACTGTGTTCAAGCCTTTGCAGGAAACCTCCATGCAGTGGAGTCCATGTTCTTGTGTTTTCTGTTCCTTCTCCTACTGGATTCTCTTGCAGTGCTGCCCAAACTGTCCATGCCTTGAGTGGCCTTTCATTTATCCCCCCTTGAATTTGTCCTTGCTTAGTGCCCTGTGATGTCAGGAGGATCTCCAAAGAATTCTTAAAGGAGAAAATATCTTAGTACTTGGATCCCGGAGAAGGAAACTGGAGCTCAGAGATGTCTTGGGTGGATGTCTCATTGTTTTCTCTTTTGAAAATCCACAGATCACATTGCATTGATCATAGAACTCCTGGGGAAAATACCTCGCAAGCTCATCTTGGCTGGAAAATATTCCAAGGAGTTTTTCACCAAAAAAGGTAAAAGGAAGCAAAGCAAATGTCACCCCAAATACACAAGAATGCCTTGCTGGAAATAGCAATTAGCAAGAGATGCCAGCAAAGCTGCCTCTTCAAGGCTTCCCTTTGTTTTATGTCTTTTTTTTTTTTCTTCTCAGCACAACCACAACTGAATAGAAAACATTCTTGTCTAACTTCTAAAAGTATCCTGCATCCTAAGACTTGACATCTCAGTGTAGATCAAATGCAGTGGTGGTTAGAAAAAACATACTGTAGCTATTTCTTCAGACTTAAGTTGGCTTTATTGAGCTGATCTTTGTCAAGCAGAGGTGTTGACTCACCTTTGAAGTCTTCTCCAGACAGCTTTGTTCCATTTCTAGCCTGCCAGTCACATCAACAGAGCCTTGCATCCTGAGCCACATTGCTTAGGACACATGATACCATTACCATGAAGACCCAAGAACCCCTGAGACAAACTCATTCTCATTAAGAAGTTTTTGACCTAGTTTTATACTTCTTTTTTTTACTAAACCCTTTTTGTTAGTGTATCACTTCCTCAGACAGTGCTGCATGGAGTCCGGAGTCAACAGCCCAGTGTTTATCTGTCATGTCAACTGTGGTATAATTGGTGATTAAACAATAGTTGCTGATATTGGATCAGAAATAGGAGGGTGGGAAAAAAAAAAGCCTTCAAAGTAGTCAATTCTTACAACAGTCTTGAAAAGCAGATAGAAAAGGGGATTTAGTAAAGCTTATTTCTTTCTTCAGCACCTTCTACCATTTTTTACTCTCTGTGGCCAACTACTTGGGGCAGCTTCTGGGTTTGGGGGGGCAGCTTCTGGCTTCAGCTCCTTGGCCTATTTTATTCAGCCTCTCTGCTCCCTTGTCTGGCACTTACATGGTCTCTTTGTTTTTTTTTTTTTTTCAGGTGATCTGAAGCACATCACCAAACTGAAGCCCTGGGGTCTTTTTGAAGTCTTGGTAGAAAAATACGAGTGGGCCCAAGATGAGGCAGCTGCTTTCACAGACTTCTTATTACCTATGCTGGAGCTGATCCCAGAGAAACGAGCTACAGCAGCAGAGTGCCTCAGGCACCCCTGGCTGAACTCCTAAGAGGCTTCACCCCAAGGCTACTCTCTGGTTTACAACTGCCCCTTCCCAACATCTTTGGGGTTGGTTTTTTGGTTTTTTTTTTTTGCCTCCCCTTCCTTCCCTTCTTCATTTTCAGTGTGAACTTCTTCCTCCAAGGCTTCCAAGATTGAAAATATTCTAAGCTGTTCTGCTGAGTTTGCTTGTGTTGACTCCATGGGGACTCTCCTCGGCCGATGGGCGTCATCCGTGGTTTGTTTCCATGGGGCTTCACCAAAGACTGAGTGCCCAGAAGGTGACGTGTGTCCCCAGCCTCCTGGCTCCCCCACGTTGCCCTGGGGGCTCTCCTGGACTCAGAAATGCTCCCCTAGCTCAGTTACAACTCCTGTCTTCACGGGGGTGGGGTGGGAAGGCCCAAACACCCCCTTCATCTCGCTTGACTCAGGAGCCGGTTTCCCGCTGTCAGTCCAGCTCGCAAGGGGGGGTGAGGAGGAGCAGCAGGTGGCACCAAGGTGATGCCACCTCCTCGTAGGGCAAAGCCCTCCAACTCCCCTCTCATTTTCTAGGTGTCTACTGTATTCTTTGCTTTCCAGTCCCATAACTCCCGTTTAGTTCTAGCTGCTTCAAATCTTTCCAAAAAGAGCTATTTAAACCTAGATTTTAGCATCCTCTCTTCTCCCAAGTGCCCTGCCCTTTGTCCCCGTGCCCAGATAGACTAGATCCTGAACTCAGTGACCTTTTCTACTTCAATGCCTGTGCCTGTGAGGAGAAGGGGACAAGCAGAAGCTGGGGCTGACCCGACACGGTCTCCAGCATGTGGATGGGCTGCAGAGGCAGCTTGTTGCAGGCAACTCTCCTAGCATTTTAGTGAGCTGTAAGGGGTTGGTTTTGTTTTTTGTTGTTTTTTTTTTTTTTAGTGTGTTTTATCCTTTAACAGCACTTTTTTTGCCTTGCTTGAGGCAGTTGCTGTACCCACGAGAGACTGGCTTTCACTGATGCAGGCTGCTCTGACTCTTAACCCTTCACCTTTTTCCCCAGAGGAGGGGGGGCAGTGTCTGTATCACAGCCACACTAACAGCCCTCGAGTTCCACAGTCAACACTTGAAGGCCCAGTGTAAAGATTTCTTTTTTTTTTTTTTTTTTTTAAACTTGCTTCAGGTGCTGGCCTTCAGAAATAACTTCCCAGCATGGGACTGCCTTTTATTTTCTGGGCCGTTAGCACAAGGAGAATTAGTGGGAGTGGAAGAGTCTTTTCCATGTAGATCCCAGACTAGAAGCTGTTGCTGGAGTTTACCCCCAAGTACAAATGTTCTGTGGGGTTTCTGTATAAGCTTCTTCGAGGGGGTTGGATATGAGGACATGGGTTGATTTTAATAAAAAATGTAAACACTGTGGCATTTGATAGTTCTGTGATGGCTGCTCCTAGACCATCCCTGTCTTGTTCCAGACTCAGTGCATCCCACTCTAGTCTAAAGCAGGATTTGGCAGCCTTGAGACTTCAGAGGGACTTCCTTACCCTGGACCAAACAGGCTTTGGGATTTGCAATGGCTCTTGGAGCTTCCAGAGGCCAGGCAGATGCTACCCCACGTGATTCCATTGCCAAAGCTGCCAAGACCACTGTTCTGTTCACTTCTGTGTCACGTGTGTGTGTGTGTGTGTGTGTGTGTGTGTGTGTGTGTGTTTGGAAATCCTGGGTGGTAAGGATTGTTCATTGATAAACCTGGGTGTCTTTTAATCCACTTGAAAGGGGGTTCTCCAGACCAGGGCCTGATTGGGCTTCTTAATGCAAATCATGCTGCATGTTCTTTTAGGGGTAATTCAGGATCTCTATGCATATAATCTGAAAATTAAAGGAAGGTAACACACTAAAAGAGTTTTCAACTGCTGATTTGACTTCCACCCTCCTTTCCTCTGGAGTTTTCCAGCTGTGTGTCACCTCCATACATCTTAGGGAAGGAATGAGGACAGGACTGGGTTCCAAGTACAGACTGTCCACGTTCCCTGAAGATATGTTGGCAGGTCAAACAATTTCTGTTGTCTCAAAAGCTCATCCCTGGTCCTTTGTGGTCAAGACTGGCTGATGAAAGACCTTTTCCTAGAAGGGGACTGCATACTTTGCCTCAGAACTCCACTTTGACTCAGAACTCCATCCTGCCCTTCCCTCCACCACCCCTGGAGGAGGAAAATGTTTTACTGTGGCTGCCACCTCAGGAGTGTGTGAGCTGAGGACCTGCAGAAGCAGCTGTCAGGGTTCAGTCGTGTTCCGTGTGCTTGTTCACTTGGGGTTTGTTCAATTTCCCAATTGCCATCAAGTGCTCACACTAAAGGATTTGTACTTGCTGTGTCAGTCTAAAACCTGAAGGAAAATACATTTTTATTCTTTCTACTTGGGTGCTTTGTCTTTTTTTTTTTTCTGTGTTTTTTTTTCTTTGTGAAAGGCGTACAATAAACAGATTATTTAATAACTGAGGCCTGTTCCTCATCTGTTCCCTCTAAGTCTGTTCTTTCTGAGCTTGTGGCCCATTGATTTGCCAGTGAGCACTCAGGGTTTATTTCTGGACATTGGGTCTGATTTCTAGATGCAGGAAGATGCTGTAGGTGAAGATTTTGTTGCTGGTATTATGGTCTAGTTCAAAAGGAGAGGAGTAATCAGTAGTGGGGGCTGGAATTAGATGATCTTTTAAGATTCCCTTCCACACCTTTCTGTGATTTTTGTGGTAACCCTGCTGGAGTTTTTGCTATTCTAAAATAGGTTTTTCTCCAAGTCTGTCACACCTCTGGTGCCTTCCCTCACAAATGCCTTAACCTTCCCAAATTTATTTTTTTTTAGAGGGAAGTGTAAAACTGAAAGGTGCTGGTTGGAAATGAACTGAACCAAGTGCTGCAGGAACCAGAAAATTACATCAAGTAGGAACAAAAACTATCACAATCGGATTCTGAGCAGGAGGGAGTGATGCTCTCCTTTGCTGTGCCAGGTGGGTGTTGGCTGGGTTGAGAAATGATGGTGAAATGGGATCAACTGGATGGTACAGAGACTTGGTGCTGCTCAGCCCCATCTACTGCAGTTTGCAGGTGTTACTGAAGCTCTGCAGGGCTTGGGGATATTTTTAGGTGTTTTGTTAGCTTGGTTTTTTTCATCCAAAAAGTGCCCTCCAACAAGTTGTGTTTAGTTCTAGTGTGCCAGAGTGGGAACCTGGTCCATGGCTTTGCTAGGAATTGTCCACATCATGTTTTTCAAGTACAAGGTGGGATGTGGCAGCAGGAATTCCCCTGTCCCAAGGAGACAGCACAAACTCCCACTCAGCATTGTTATTTTTAAGAAGTAATTTCCTTGAAAGGCAGAGTACAAACCCCAAGGAGCAGCAAGTCACCATCCCTCCCTTTGCCCTGGGTTTGCTGATGCACTCCAAAGAACCACTCTGTGCCCAGGTTGGGCTCATCCCACCACATAGCCTGCAGCAGGGCTGAGAGCAGCCCCCTCTCTGAGGCAACAGCTGTAGAACGTCCACAGACATTGGTGAAGTTTAAAGCTCCTGGAAAAGTCACTTTTAGGGAAAGGGCTGATAGCAGAAGAGCTCTGGGTGGCCCTGAGAAGAGAAGGAAGAGCTCAGCTCCTGCCAAAGGGAGCAGGACTTCACATTTTAAGCTCTTTTTTTTTTCTTGTCATTCGGCCACTGTTTCTACTGCACCCTCATCCCTGTGTCAGTGATGAACACAACAACACTCCTGAGACAGTCTGAGAAAGCTCAGACTCAGGCCCCTGCTCAATTCCCTCACCCACAGCCTGAGATGAAAAAGATTGAGGGAAGGGAGACACTGAGAAAAACACCCATCAAAGTTCTGAGCTGCACAGAGCTGCTGCTCTGAGGGAAGAAAAATCTTATCAACAGTCCCAAACTAATGGGACAGGGTGGGCCGTGTCTTGGGCGCTCTCCTGGAACTGTGAGCTGTTTTGGTGGTGGAATGTGCAGTGTGGTGCTGCAGAGCTGGCTGGTGCCATCCTGAGAGACCAGGGCCACCAGAGGATTAACCATGGCCACCAGGACGGTAGCCCTCAGCCTCAAAATGGCTACCGCGCCTGCGCGGGAACCCGGCGCCATTTCGCAGGCGCGACGCCAGGGGGGGCTGGAAGCCTTGGAGTTGGCCCTGGGGAGCTGGAGCGGTTCTCCCGCTGCCGTCAGGGTCTGACACTGCCCCTGAGCTCCTGGTTCCTCAAGGGGTTCAGTGCTGGACCCATATGGGTTTCAAGTTGCCCTTGTCCATGGCGCTGTGATGATTGGGTTTCTCTATCCCTATCTTGGCTGCTAGAAGTAAAATTTGGGGGTACCCTGCCTCTGTACTGGCTCTGATCTGAGATGTTTTGGGGCTCCTTACACTGAACCTTGAGATTCTGTGTTCTCTGACCCTCTGTCTTTCCATACCCAATTTGGCTTGGAGGTGCTCTACTTCTGTTCTGGACCTGATGCGCTGGGTTTGGTGTTCCCTGTGTCTGTCTGGGCCATTACTTGTGGATGGACCCATTACTTTTTGGGTTCTTGGCCATGTTCTGACCCTCTCCATTGATGTTTGTTGGTGCCCTGCCCTCTCAGGATCATCACCTATAGTTTTGTGGTGGCCCTGCCCTGACTCATGGAGTTTGAAGGTGCCCTGCCTCTGGTCTGGCCCTTACCTGAAGAGTTTGATTGTTTCTTGCCCATGGCCTGGCACTGATTCATGGGGTTTCAGGTTCTCTACCCCTGTCATGGCTGAGACCCACGGGGATTTTGGGTCTTCGTGCACCAATCCTGTCCCTGCCCCATGGAAACCCTTGGGGTGCCCTGTCTGGTCCATGACCTGCAACATCTGTGGGTGTCCTGCCCCTGTCCTGAACCTGACAGGGTTTGGGGGTTCCTGACCCTGGACCACAGGGTCCACAGATTCCTATTTATGGCCTGAACAGACTCTCCAGAGCGTGGCAGGTTGAAACCTCCGTTCTTGTGTGTCTTGCCTTGATGGCTTCAAGCTAGAAAAGGGGAGATTTAGATCAGACATGAGGAAAAAGTTCTTTAACCTGAGGGTGCTGATCCCTGGAATGGGCTGCCCAGAGAGGGGGTGGAAGCCCCATCCTTGGAGACATCCCAGGCCAGGCTTGAGGAGGTTCTGAGCAGCCTGAGCTCATTATGGATGTCCCTGCTGAGTGCAGGGGGGTTGCACTGGGTGCCCTTTGGAGATCCCTTCCCACCCAATCCATTCTCTGATTCTATGATGAGGAGTGTCATCCCAGAGGGATGGGGAGAAGAGTCAAAAAAGCCCCAAGTTGAGATAACAACAGTGTAATAACAATATATAATAATTTTGAGTGATTAAAATGAAGTAGCAAACCAAGAAAGGAAGAACACCACAATAAACAGCATGTGCTGCACAGTGCAGTTGGCACCCAGTGACCAGCCCCCTCCAGTTTCTGTACTGGGCATGAAGTTCTGTGGTAGGGAACATCCCTTTGGCTCACTGGGGTCAGCTCTGCTGGCCCTGCCCCCTCCCAGCTTCCCATCATCTCCTCGCTGGTGGAGCACTGGAAACAGAATCCTCAACTCCGGACAAGTGCTGCTTAGCAACAGCTGAAGCTTTAAATGTGTGACCACTGTTATTCCCACACTAAATCCAAACCACAGCCCCTGGAAGAAATTTAACCCTAACCCAGCTGGAACCAGGAAAAACCAAACCAAAATATGTCAAAAAAAGAAAGAAGTTATTTTTTGTACACCAGCTGCTTGGGTTGACAGTCCCCTTAGGGTGCCCCTTTGGGTGCCCCCGGCTCTCTTTGGTTATCCCTCCCTCTCCACCTCCATCCATGCCTGTCTGGGAGCCCCCAGGAGCCCCTCCACCCAGTTCACTCAGTTCTCTTTGCCTCCACCCCACCACTGTCCCCAGTGCCACTCCAGTGCCCTGTCTTTCCCCTCCCCCCATCCCCAGGCTGTCCCATCCTCCTTAAGGGCCCATGGCCAGCGTGGGCTCTGTGCCCAGGACCCGACCGGCATCCGCAGCTGCCAGCGCTATGGAGGAGCCGTGAGTGCCCTGGGTGGCCCCAACACCCCCTCACCCACCGCTGCTACCCCCCTGAACCCCCCTCTATTTCCCCCAGGGTGCCTTCGGTGGAAGCCTACGAAGCCGCCATGGTGCTGAGTGGGGTGGGGGATGCCCTCGGGTACCGGGGGGGTCGCTGGGAATACTGCACCTCGGGAGCCCAGATCCACACCGAGCTGGCAGAGCTGGGGGGGTTGGGGGCCATCACCCTCCAGCCCCCCGAGTGGCCCGTCAGCGATGACACCGTCCTCCTCCTCGCCACGGCTGAAGGCTTGGCCACAGGTTGGGTGGGTGGGGGGAGCACAGCAGAGTCTCCATTGCACCCCCAGAGACACAGGAGAGGGTCCCCAGGGTCACTGTGGAGTGTGTCAGGCAGGTGGAGTCCCTGTTACCCCCCTGGGGTACATGGTGGGGGTGTGGCAGTGGTGGGGTGTGGTCCTTGTTATACCCCTGGGATGTATTGGGGTGCATCCCTGGGGGGGCTTGGGGGGTCCTAGTTATAACTCTGAGCTGCTTAGGGGGTGTTCCGAGGGGGTTCAGGGGTCTCTGTTATATCCCTGACCCAAATGGTGATTTCTTTTCAGGGGCTTTTGAGGGTCCTCAGCCAGGCTTGGAGGGGGTCTGGGAGCATCCTAAATCCACCCCCCTTTAGGGGCTCCAGTGAGGCTCCCTATTTCCCCCCAAAAGATAACTAGGGGGGTGGAAAGAAGGGTGTCCCTTTTCCCCCCCCCCGGGTGGGTCCTATTTTTCCGCAGAGTTTGTGAGACTTTGTGTTCCCTTTCCTCCTGTATTTGGAGGGGTCTGGGAGGGAGGTACCCCTTTCCCACTCGGGGTGCTCAGGAGGATTCCCCTTTCTCCTGAGTTTCTGGTTGTTCCTGGGTGTTGTCCAATCTCCACTCCAGTTGGGGGTGTCATCTTCCCCTATAGTTTTAGGTTTCATGGGGTGTCCCCCCCTTTCCTCCTCCACTTTTTGGGGGTCCACAGGGTGTGTCATCCTTCACCTTTGGGTTGTCTATGGGCCACTCTTCCCTTTCCCCACAGGGTGGTACAATGTGTGTGGGGGAGGGGTCTTCCTCTTTCCCTTCAGTTTTGGGGGGTGCACAGGACCTTTGGGTGGCTTGGGATTGGGGGGGAGTCCTCACTAAGTGCCCTCCAGGCCTGGAGGGGGAACCCCTCTTGCAGGAGCTGGCTCGTCGCTACGTGGCCGCCATGAGTGACATGGAAGGCCGCAAGCCAGGGCCCACCAGCATCCTGGGTGAGTGGAATCTGAGGGGATGGAGGGATTCAGGGGGTGTCGGGGGGGGGGTCTCATGGCCCCGACCCCACCAGGTACCTCACAGCTACGGCCTGGAGAGCCCGAGGGGTATCTCATCCCCTTCAACCCCACTGGCACCGGCTGCGGGGCCGCCATGCGCAGCCTGGCCATTGGCTTGAGGTAGGGATGGGGACACAGGGGGGATGTGGTGGGGCACGGGGACAAGGGGGACCAAGTGTGGACAGAGTGGGACAGTGAGGTCAAAGCTGGGTGGATGGGGACAAGGTGGGGATGGGGACATGGAGGTGTGAGGATTGGAGGGGACAGGGATGCAGGGGGGATGGGGGTGGGGGTGGGAGTGGGTACACCAGGCTGACAGACCCAAGGGGTGTGGGGACATGGGGAGACAGAGACACAGGGGTGTGGGGACATGGGGGCATCAGAGCTGGGGATAGGGCCACGGGGGTGTTGGAGCTGAAGGGAATGGGAGGCGATGGGGATGGCAGGGGAACGAGGAGCCAGAGGGGGATGGGGCCACGGGGGTGTTGGAGCTGAAGGGAATGGGAGGTGAAGGGGATGGCAGGGGGATGGGGCCATAGGATGGAGCTGGAGAAAAAGGACAGGGGACTGGTGGTGCAGAAGCTGGGAGGCTGGGGGCAGTGACGGAGAGCAGGGGTGACATGAGAGGGGGACATGGAAGTGGTGGGACCAGGAGGGATGGGGACAGCAGGGACAAGGCCAGCTGGGACAAGCAGTGGGATGGGGACAGGACACAGGGACTGGGAGGACGGGGTGGGGACTGGTGCTGGGGACTGGTGCAGGTACCCACACGCCCGGGAGCTGCCGACGCTGATCCGTGTGAGCATCGAGAGCGGGCGCATGACACACCACCACCCCACGGGTGAGCACTTGGGGGGGGGACAGGGCAGGAGGGGACACTGCAACCCCCCCCCTGAAACCCCTGTCTCCTCAGGGTACCTCGGAGCACTGGCAGTGGCTCTCTTCGGGTCACTGGGAGCTCGGGGGGAGCCCCCAGAGCGCTGGGGGGCTGAGCTGCTGCGGGTCCTGCCCCTCGCATGGGACTATGTGGAGGGTGCCGGGGTTGCCGTGGGAGACAACGCTGCTGCCTGGCCCTTCTTCAGGGATGCCTGGCACCGGTGAGGGGACACTGGGAGGGTGCTGTGGGGTCACTGGGAGTACTGGGAAGGGTTGGTGAGGATACTGGGAGGAGCTCTGGGAGCCGCAGGTGTCACTGATGCCTGCAAGACTCTCTCCCAGTTCACTGCGCTGGTGTCACTGCTCTGTCCCAGTGTCCCCTGACCCATTGTCACTGGTGTCACTGCTGATGCTGGTGCCCAGTCTGTTCACAGATTCACAGATTCACAGATGTTAGGGGTTGGAAGGAACCTAGAAGATCATCTAGTCCAGCCCCCCTGGCAGAGCAGGATCACCCAGACCAAGTCACCCAGGAACAGATCCCATCCTGTCTGTGCTGCATCCACTGTCCCCAGTGCCCCTGCCAGTGCTGCCATCCCGAGAATGTGTCCCTGCAGACCCGTGTCCCTCACATCCCTGGTGCTCTTAGTTTCCCTGGTGTCCTCACTGCATCTACTGACATGGTGCCCCAAGGTGTCCCAACTGTTCCCAGTGTCCCCACATGCAGGTACCTGGTGTCACAGGGGTGCTGCTAGAGAGTTATAGCTCTGGTGACCCCCAGTGTCATTGATTAGCCCAATGTCAGTGGTGACATCAATGACACCAGTGTCCCTGGTGACCCCAGCATCTCCAGCACCCCTGTTATCCTGGTGTCCTTGCTGACCTCAGTGTCCCCACTGGCTCCATTGCCCACACATCCTCAATGCCTCTGGTGTTCCCACTGACCTCGGCATCCCCGTATCCCTGCAGGTACCTGGAATCCCGGGACCTTCTGGAAGGCAGCGGCCCACCTCAGATGCCATCCCTCCCGTCGCCGGCCGAGCGGGACGCGGCGTATCTGGGCTGGTCGCTGGGGGGCTGGGCAGGGCGCAGTGGCCACGACGCACCCATGGTGGCCCTGGAGGCTCTGCTGGCAGCTGGAGGCAGCTGGCAGGAGCTCTGCTCCCGGGGTGTGCTGCACGGAGGGGACAACGATTCCACGGGCATCATTGCCGCGGGGTGCTGGGGGCTGCGGGGGGGGCTGGCAGCCGTGCCCCCGGGGCTGCATGGCAGCCTGGAGTACCGTGGGCGGCTGCTCGGTGCCGCCCGTCGCCTCCACTCGCTGGCCTGGGGGAGGCTGAGTCCTGCAGTGTGACCCCCCCCCACCCAACCCTGCCCGCAGTGGCACCTGCTGCTCCTCTCCTGGGAGAAGCCCCTGCGGACCCCCAGGCTGTGGCAGAGATTGGTGGCATCATGCAGGGGCTTGGGAGAGTCCCTGGGGCTCAGCTGGGACTTTCACAGGGTCCCAGAGAAGCTCAGGAGGGGCTCGAGGGGGGATGCAAAGAACTTCGCAGGGTTCTGGGGTGCTTGGGAAGGCAGCTGGGGGGAAGCAGAGCCCTGCAGGGGCTGCAACGGGCATCGGGAAAGCCCCAGGGAGACCCTCAAACCACATCCAGTGGCCTTCGATCCCTCCACAGCCAGAGACCCCAGAACCTTCCCGGGGAGCCTCAGTGACTGCACAATAAAAGTCTCCTCCAGGCCACTCTGCGTCTGGGTTTGTGTCCCTCTCAGCTGGAACAGACTGGGCTTGGGGAGGAAACTGCCAACGGAGCAGTGACCCTGCCGGGACACGGCCCTGACTGAGGCTGAGTGCACGCTCACAGCTGCATACACCTGCATGCACAACTACACACCCTAACACACCTACATGCACCCCTGCACACCCCTACACTCACACACCCTAACACACCTGCACTTACCCCTACACACCCCTACACACCCTAAAACACCTGCACACACCTGCACACATACCTATAGACACCTACACACACCCCTACACACCCTAACACACCTGAACACACCTGCACACGCTCCCAGACCCCATGGAGTCTCTACACACAGGTCTGCATGTTTATGAACACACGTGGCTGGGAGTGGCCACACGGAGTGAGCCACACGTGCTCAGCACCCACACAAACAGCTCCAGTGGCCCCATCCTGCTCCTCGCTCTGACTGACCAGGATCTGGGCCCTGTAGTGCACGCACACACACACACAGACTTGTGCACACACGCACACGAACAGCTGGAGCACCCTGCTCTAGGTGCAGTGTCCCTGCTCCCTGCAGGGGGGTTGGATGATGAGCTCTGGAGCTCTCTTCCCTCCCGGCCATTCCCGTGACTCTAGGCTGGATGTGCGGAGGTTTCAGGAGGAAGGAGCATGTCCCTGCCAAGCAGAGCAGCCACGGGCTGGTGGGTGCCAGGCAGTGTGAGCCAGGGGCTGGAGAGGAGACCAGAGGAACCTCGAGTGTCCTCTCCACGGGCTCCTGCCCGCAGCAGGCTGCCCAGCCCGGGCTGCTCCCGGGGGTTTCCCAGGCTGCCAGGGGTGTGTGTTTCTCCTCGGGCTCGCCGCTAGGTGGATCCCACAGCCTCGCTGTCCCTGGGCCAGGTTCTCCTCACAGGCAGCAGCAGAAATACAGCTCCTGGCTCTCAGTGGGGCTTAAGGGGAAGACTGAAGAAAAATGGGAATAGGCTTGGACCTGCCCCAAGTGGAGAAGGGACTGGAGGACCTCAGCGGGAATGAATTGGTTCCGATTTGCACAAAATGCATCGGGGTGGTGCAGGAGGGGCAGGTCTCTAACCGAACCCCGTCACTGGCAAGAGCCCCTCCTCCAGGGTGCATCAAAACCAGCCGGAGCCACGGCAGGAGTTTCATCCATGCTGTCTCCGTGCCATGGGCAGAGCGTGGTGTGTTCCCCCCGGCTCTCCTGCAGTGCAAAGGCATTGTCCTCCACGCCAGAATGACCCTGCAAAGCAGAGCTGAGAAAGCTTTGAGCAAGGCAGTGCCATGTGCTGGGTAGAGCATCTCCCAGGGGGTTGACTGGGGGACAGTCACATCAGAATGCACCATCCCATTTGCTGTGGGACATAACTGTAAGTAACAAGTTTGCTGCAATTATTTTGCTGATTCAGTGAAGAAAACTCCTGGAAAAATCCAAGATTCTTCCTGGTGCTTCAGTTTCCCTTGCTGTGAAGAGGGGCTGATAATCTGCCTCTCTCCCTGCCTGCCTCCAGCTCAGGGGTGACCATAAACTGTTCATAACGTTTATCCACCTGGCCCAGGCTTGTTGGGTTCCTGCATCCCCAGGCTCATCCCATAGCCTTCTGCAGGCAGGACTGGGGAAGGGGTTGTTTGAGTGACTGGTGCCTTCCTCTGCCTCTCCAGAAAAGCAAGCCAGAGCACTCCTTAGACTCACCGTGTTTCTCTGGAGCTCCAGGGTTGGGGTCCAAGTCCATCAGTGAGATGGGCTCAGCCTCAGAGACTCCCCAACCCCAGGATGGCAGGGTCCAGGCCTCAGCTGAGCAGTTTGCACCAAATGAAGATGAAATCCTGGAGAGACACCAGTTTGTGGGATACCCTTCTTTGGGAATCAACCAGAGTTGGGCTCTCTAGCTCACCCTGACTGAGGTGATTCAGCAGATGGGGCTGCGTGAGCAGCCTGGCTTCCCAGTTTGGAGCTGGATAAAAAGCTGGACTGGGACAAACTTTTCTTTCAGACACAGCATGGTAGTCACTGGGCAGCCTGTTCCCACCCCAGCCCTGGGCATTGGCACGTGAAGCACTCGACCCGTGGCCCAGTGTGCTGGGTGAAGAAGCAACAGCTGCAGGGGCCCTTCTGCTGCCTCAGGAGCTGTGACAGTGCCTGGGAGCCAGGCTGGGAGCTAAATTTAAACTGCTGCTTTGTGTGTTTGTAGATGAGAATGCAGGCTCCAGCCCCCACTCCCCCACTGCCTCCTCCAGCGCTTGGAGGACTCCACAAGAAGGGAGATCCAGAGGATTTCCAGCTGGCTGGGACCTGGGAAAGGGGAGCTTGGCTGTGAGGAGGCAGGAGGGGGGAGAAACGGCCGGGGGAGAACCACCATGGAACCTACTTCTCCTCAGGATGATGTGAAGAAAAGGCAACAGAAGGAGAAATCCAAGAAACCAGCACCACCAGTAGCCCCCCGGCCAGCCAGGGCTCTGTTCTGCTTAACCCTTCAAAACCCACTGCGGAAAGCCTGCATCAGCATCGTGGAGTGGAAGTATCCTTCTGGCTGGGGGGGCCTGGGAGCACCCGAGTGTGTGCTGGAGAGCTGGACCCCCTGGACTGCAGGCAGGAGAGCTGCCAACCCACGTCAAGCTGTCTGCTTGGGTCTGTGAAAGGCATTGAGGGGCTCAGGGAGCCCCAGTGGGATGCATTGGCCTGTGCAAAATGGGGGCACGTGTAGGTTGGTGGGGACCTTTGGTAGGGAAGTGTGGGGATGGGTGGGGGGCAGACTGGATGGGCTTGTGGGAGTGAGCATATGGTGTGGCATCAGGAACTGTGCTGGGGAGAAACAGGGGACTACTCAGTAGGTGAGTGTTTGGTGTTTGAGGAGGGGGCACAGTGCTCATCCCAGGGCAGGGATGGGGCCAGGCAGAGGAGAAAGTCCAGGCTAGGGGAGCAGGAGCTGAAGGATGGAGCTGGGGACAACAGGCTGCCCCAGGGGAGAGCTTTGGGGGGGGGTAGAGCTGCTTGGGGTGGCTCTTTGTGTGTGTCACAGTTTGCTGGATCTTGCAGCTGCTCCTTGCCCTGGTAGTGGGAGCTGGGCAGCATCCCTCAAATCCTTACCCCCTCCATTGTCCTCCCAGCTCCACTTTCCCCAGATTTTTTCCCCAGAGTTTCTCACTTCATTTGTTGAACCTATCTGCATGTTCCTGGCCTTGGCAGGGTGATCCCAGGGCTGGCCAGGTTTTGCTTCTCTTGGTGGTGGCTTGGTTGCCTTAGGCTGGCTGTGTCACTGGACATGTAGTGCTGCAGGGACACCAAAACCATGCCCTGCACTGCCAGAGGTGCCATCAGCTTCAAAGCCCAGGGTGCCTGTTGGCACCTGGTTCTGGTGCTGATTTGCTGGCCATGGAGCTTGTTCTCTCACCGTGAAGGGGTCTCTGTCCTTTGAGGAGAGGGAGCAGAGCTAAAACTGAGGAATTCTCCATTTCTGCTTCTCCAGCAGGAGGACTGGGCTGTTCTACAAGCACTGTGTCTGTATCTTAAATAGGCACCAAGCATGCAAGAAACTTGTGCATGCACCCCAATGGCAGGGGAGGAGCTGGAAATAGGACTTAACATCTTCCAACATGCTCAACCACATTCCTCCTTCTGGGGCCAGTGCATGCCAGAGAGACTGCAGAGCACAGCAGGGGAGCTTCCCCACCTTGGTGCTTTGGGATTTTAGAAGGGAGAGGTGGGTGTCCCATCAGGAGGATTGCAGGTGGTTCTGATCTGTTCAAATGAGCCAGGGCATTGAGTTTCTCCAGCACCTCTCTTGTGCCTGCTTGTATTTATACCCAGCTGCACCTGGCTGCCTTCATTCAGGGATGGTGGCTTGCTGAGGCATGATGGGGTCGTTCCAGTTCCTGAGCCTTGTTAAGTCTCCAGGGCCAGGCAGCTGCCAAGGGGGGATTAGCTGTGACCATTTGCTGTGGAGATACCTGGTGTCTGGCTTCAGTAGGGCAGGACACTTTCCTGTTCCTTGGGCTCATTGCTGGATCACTTCTGCTGGCAGAGCTCAAAGCTGAGCCACGGGAGTGGGACAGGGTCTGTTCCAGGCTGTGCAGTGTGGGGAGTATCACTGCTTGCAGCCTAGGCTGAGGGAAAGTCAGGCTGGCCTGAGGCAGAGGGTTATTTTTGCTGAAATTTGCTCACATCTCAAAAAGCACAAGGAAAATCTGGGTACTCTGGGAGTTGTTGGGAATGGTTTGCTTGAAAGCTAACCCAGTGAGGTGATGGTCATCAGGACCTGTCTAGCTGTGTGATGTCACCCTGGTATTCCAGGTCAATTTGCAGCCAAGAGGACTTCAAAATAGATGGGTGAGGAGGAGTTTGGGGGCCCTGGGGGACCACAGAGCTGCTGGGTACTAAGGGCCTAAGTCCTGCTGCAATGCAGATGTTGGGACCTTTGCAGGTTGTGTTGCAGGAGAACTGCTGAAGAACAAGAAGTGAGACTGCAGGGCAAGGAGATGCCTCTGGCTCAGTGTCAAGGGCAGAGACAGTGACACAACTTGTCTTTTTTATGGTTCAATCTGTCCCACTGTTTTCCTACCTAATCACAGTGTCAGACTCAGAGGCTTGCAAGCAGCAACTGGTTCCAGCTCCAGTTACAAGACAGGTCACCCTTCAAGGCAGGCTGCTCATCTCACCCTGCTGATGCAGGCAGAGGAGCCTCTAAGCCCTGGGCTCTGCCTGGAGCACAGGGAGGAGCAGCTTCTCCAGCTGGCTTTGTTTTTTAAAGTGGCATCAAGTTGGGTAGATGCAGGGGAGGCCTCAGCATAATTAGCTGGAAAGCTGAGCTAATTAATTGATTAACTATATTGTAGGGAACCATAAGGATGGCTCTGGGGCATCTTTCCTGGTGAGCTGAGTTTTGAGAGCTGTGCTGAGTGCATCAGTCTTATGACAGGGCTGTAGATGTTCCAGCAGAGCACATCCATGGGATGTGTTCTCTTTTGGAAGATCTACCCAAAGTGAGATGGGGCTGCTGGAAAATCCTGTCTTGTCCTGGAACCTCTGTACACTGGATGAGTTTTACCAGTTTGCCCATGGTGGCAGGTTGTTAGTTACAGGGGAGGGGGTTGGGGATGAGAGACCTCAGAAGAGTTTATGGGGGTAAATTCTGGCTGTGGCCATAAGTGTGGATTTGGCTGATAGGACAATGAAGAGGAGAAGGGGCTGAACAGGATTGTGCTGCTTTATGTCACTGATTGTTGATTTACACAGGGCAGGTCTGGCTCAGTGGGCACCTGAAACAACATTTTTATTTCCTCCATCTACTTTTAGTTTCAGTGGCTGCCAGGAGTACAGGCAATGCAAGAGCTTCAGGGGTAACTCAGATGCACTCATCAAGCAACACTATTGCCCAAAAAACTTTGAGATGAGTATTGTGACCTAAAATGGTTTTTGTGTCATGCTGTATCCAGCTGTCTTTTGGCAGCAAGAGGCCCCTAGCTGAGTGGAAAAGTCCCCTTTGCTCTCAGGCATGTGCAGATCTGCCTGGTGTGGTGGTTCCACACGACCACTGCAGGACATCTTGTTCTGACCAGCTGTCTACTGCACTTTTGGGTACCACAGGGATGCAGGTTTGGATCATGCTGGGAGAATTGGAGGTCCCTGGGGTGACAGCCTGGCCGTGGACAAGGCCCAAGAGCCAGTTTGAGCTCCTTGGGGGTTCAGGACCACAGTAGCTGGAGCTTGACCATGAAGTTCCAGTGGCCTAGCAGAGCAGTTTCAGCAGCAGAAGCCTTGGAGTGACCAAATGCCCATCCTAGACCCTTCAGGGGCAATAGCAAGTGACCCCATTTGTTCAGAGATGTGATAGGGCCCAAACACACCCAGAGGGTGAAGCCTGACTATGGTCCCTGGCACTGTCCCCAGGGGGAGGTTGTCTCCCCATAGCCAGTGGGGTTTCCCTGATGGGATAAGGCAGGGCTGTGCTCTATCTTTTAATTCCTGCCTCCACTCCTTAACATTTCCCCTCAGACCCTTCGAGATCATCATCCTCCTGACCATCTTTGCCAACTGTGTTGCCCTGGCCATCTACCTGCCCATGCCTGAAGATGACACCAACGTTGCCAACTCCAGCCTGGTAAGTCCCAGCCCTTTCTGCTGCCCACCTGGCCAGGCTGGGCTTTGAGGGCTCTGCAGAGCTGGTGCTCAGTGTGGTGTGTGGGTGCAAGGTGGTAATACCCACAGTGGGGGGCTTCTGCTGGGTGTTGTCAGTCCAGAGAGTGATGCTGCAGAGTCAGGAGGAGGCAGAAGGGTGGAAAAACTGCTGCAAAATGGGTTTCCAGAGGGCTTGAAACCACTCGTGTGTGGAGATCAAAGGCAGCAGGTTGGTGTGTGAAGTACACAGCAAGGAAGGATTGATGCCAGAAAAAAGAAAAAAAAATACTCTCCATTTATTTTTTTGTCATGACATTTTCAAAAGGAAACATTGTGTTCCAAAAAAGCCTCATGTGTTTCCTTTCAGCATTTTTGGAATCCAATTTTCTGACCTTTCATTTCAAAACTGTGTTTTAATGTTGGTACTTTTTATTTAAGAGGGAAAAATTAAAAAAAAAAAAAAGGAAAAAAAAAGAGAAAAAAAAAAAGAAGAAAAAAAAAAGCCATAATGGTTAAGCAGAGAGGTTGCTCCTTTCCAAATCAGTTATTCCTTTATTTTTTTTTTCCCAGTCACTCCATTTGCTTGGAATAAGATGCTTTGATGTGATCCAAATCGATAGCTTGCCCTATTTTTAGTTTGCCAACCCTCTCTCCTCTTCAGATCCCCATTGCAGTTCAAACCACAATAATTTCCATTGAATCTGAGTTTGGTGACAGAATCAAGGCATCTAAATATACCCTTTTCTAATGAAATAGTCTCTTCTGCTAATTCCAAGGCTCCTCAGTGTTGGGGTGGGATGTGTTGTGTGCAGATATTGCTGGCAACTGGTGACTTAACAAAGCACCTCTCTGTTTTTTCCCTGATCCTTAGAGAGTCTGCAGGGGAAAATAAGAAAACAATCAAAGAATATGAGATAGAAAATACAAAGTAAGGTTTTACTCATGACGTTTTCAGTTCCTTGAATCACTTTTGTCTCCCTTTCCACAGGCTTTTAGTGGCAGTGAAGATAGTTTACTTCTCATTTCCTTGGAAAAAAAAAGAAATATAGGGGTCACTATTGGAAATGTGTTGTTATATCTTTTAAAAAATATAATCAAGCACCTTGCAGTGCTCCTGAGCAGGGACAACCAGCAGCTTTTCCTGTTAATGGGAGGCAGGCAGCTGTGTATTAGGTAATGCCATCTAGAAATGATATTTGATTTATGTCTATTTTGGTATAGATTAGATGATTTTTGCTGTGTTCTACCAGGGAATTTTTTTTTCATCCTGTTGCCTTTCAGCCCTCTGTGGCAAGAGCCTGGTAGCCTGAGGCTTCTGTTCTCTCATCCCTGCTCTGCATGGCCCTTTGTCATCATGTTCTGGTGGCTTTGTAGGATCAATCCCAGCTAAGAGCTGAGCTGCACCTCAAGTATCAGTCTGTGCTCTGCACAAAGCCTGCAGGTAGCAGCAACAAAGGCTTGATGGAGGCTTTTTTTCCTGCAGCAGGGAGATGCTGCAGTGTATTTAATCTCTCCCTGATGCTCTTTTACTTGGCACTCTCCGTTGCCCAGGTGTCTCTGGAGAGGGTTGAGTTTATCTAAAGACCTTGAAATTGTTGAGGAGGCCAAATGCATGAGGGGAATCTAAGTCAGGACACATAATCTGTGGAAGGGGGGGGTTGAGGCTCATTCTCATCACACCTCCCTGACAGAGGGTGTATGAACCTGTCCTGCCTGAGCTTCCCTTGGAAAAGCCTCATCCCAGGCACTTAGTGCAGTGGGAGCCACTCTGCTCCAAAGCTGAGGGTTTCCATCAAGGAGAGCCTTGGGAAGGAGACCTCTGCTGCCACTTCTTTCCTTCAAGGCTGGGAAACCTGGAGAGAGGCTACTTTTGTGGTTCTGTCTTTCCAGGACCACTCAGGGAAGCACACAGAGCTTACACTAAATTTAGACTTACTCTCATGAAAGTTTTGATGCCCAAAACTCATTTTTGGAGGTGAAAAAAAAGTATATTTAATAACCCACAGATCTTCTATGAATATGATTTGCTTTATCCTGGAGGAAACAGAGTTGTTTAATTTCAACTCATTTCTTCATTATTCATTTAGGTCTCCTCAGCAGGGAGATGCTCCACTCCCTTC
>JAOEGS010020799.1:0-134045 GCA_025447755.1 Corythornis vintsioides
TAGGTGATCCTGCTCGGGCAGGGGGGTTGGACTAGATGATCTTCTAGGTCCCTTCCAACCCCTAATATCTATGAACCACGTTCTGGGTTGTTTAAAGTACTTTCTTTAAATTTCTTATTTTGCCTTTTCTCCCCTTTTGCACCATCATACATTTGGAAACTATTGCTTTCATATATTCTCACAGCCAAATCACTTTGTGTCTTCATGTTCTAATACATTCCTTCTTACTGTTTATACTTTGGTCTAGTCTTCTTAGTTACCTTTTCTTATTTTTGAATCAAAAAATTCCCCCCAATACCTCAGCACAGTTTGGAGGAAGAAACAATAAGCTAACTCCACCACCACAACAACGAACTAATTTTGCCCTTAGAAAGGTATTGTGCTTTCTTGAATTACTAGTTTAGCCCATCATCTTTCAGCATGGTATTATAGAGTCAGAGCAGTAGTGAATCCATAAAATGGTTTCTTAACACAAAAATACATAGATGGCACTGAAGCCCATGATGAAAATCTTGCCTTCTGTCTTTTCATATCAAATCTGTGTTGCACATATCCTGTAAAGTTGAGGAATTAGTTTTCAGACTGCATTAGCTGCTCATCATTTCTGGACATAGTAGCTCTTTGACTGTGACCAAGCTCCAAAAGAATCACCTGGAAGAAGGAGGATGCATCCTTGACTTGTTGATTCTTCTTGTGCACGTGGGCCCATGGTCTTCCAGGGTTATGTGTTACATTACCATGTGTGTATTTGTATCATTGACACATTCTTTTCTTTCTTTAGTGTTTTGGGGGTTTTTTTTTCCTCATTCAGTTTGAGACTTCCCACTATTCACTTTGGCTGTCCCATTTCTTCAGTGTAGCTGCTGGTTATCTTCAATCTCTTACTTAAACACATGAATGGAAGATTTTTTCACTGACAAGTTTAATGAGACAGGTCATGTAATCTGAAACAGAAACAGAGCTACCGAAGCAGTTTTAAATATAGTAATGGTTAGAATTTTACTCAATCCCAATATTACAAGTAATTAAAAATTCCTTTCCAGCTTTTCTCCAGCAGCATCAGTAATGCTCATTACAACTCTATGGGAACAGATCAGAATTATTGTTATTTTGGGACAACTTTAAAATATCTGTTCCTCATCATTCATGCCTCTTAGTTTACTTATTCTCAAAGGTGGAGGTGTCTTGCAAAAAGTAACAGCTGTAACCTATGTCAGTAAAGCATTTGTCATTGTTGTCTCAAATCACTAGTTTAACAATAATAATAATAATATGTATCCAAACCTTTACTTCATCTTGCAGGAAATTAGTGTTCCATGGGGGTAAGTAGGGCTGGGCTCATTCAGAGTAAGCTGCCAAATGAGATATGTCTTGAGAATACTAAAAAAAATATTTTTTTTTTTATTGCAACTTTAAAAGTATAATTGTGTGGGAAAAGAAATTTAGCATTTTCCACAGAAGAACTTAGATATCAAGAAAAATTACTATTGCATTTCAGTATCACTGATTCTGAAAATAAAATTATGCCTTATACATCTGCAACACTTTGGAATTTCTAGTCTTTATCACTCATGCAGTAATGTAAAGACTCAGAGTGATTTCACTGAGTGAATTCTGGGTTAAGTTTTAATGCCACATTCCAGTTAGAAAATGTCTTGAACATGTTGCTTCTGCATTTCACCTCCAGAAATTTGTCTCAGTTTGATCTCTAGGAAGTTGTCCACAAATCTGTAGTCTATCTGCTGAGATCTGTCCTCAGTCTCACCTTCATATTAATTATTTGTTAGTAAACAGTAAGACACTTGATACTTTTCTGAAAACAGTGCTGCCATCTGCCTTATAAGTACTTCTACATGGAGACTCCAGTAACATCATTACTGTGATGCTCAGGTGACTTCTTATAAATGGAGAAAAATGAAAATAAGAATAAATTATTCCTGTATCTGGGTTTTCCAGTATATGAACTCTTCTCACTGTTGGTGGTCTTAATTGTTTTACCTTAGGGCAGAAATCAAGTTTAGGTACAATTGCAAATAAATATACTTTTGGTGGTGGTGGGTTTTTTTGTATTCTTAACAAAATGATGTGGAGGAGGAAATTGATTTGGACCTGGTTTTTGATCCTAATTCACTAGGTGCCTTGTTATGAATGTGACGGTGTGTGGGAAGCTGACACTTGTGGAATGAGCCAAATGCAGATACAAAGCAGTTTTGCTTATCTCTGGTAGACAGCTGCCTTTTGTAGTTTTGGGAAGATAATTCTGTTCCTCGTCAGGTCAGGGAAGGAGTGGCCTTGGATGAGAATAATACCTAGTTCCTTGACCAGTTTAAAAAACTGTGTGCAGTGAGACTGTAGGATCAAAGACTGGAAGAGTCTACTCCCTGTGCATGTGTTTTTATTACTATGAATCTTCTGCAAATAGCATCTCAGTGAAATGTAGTTCAGTAGCCTGCATGACATCCTGATGGGTAGCTAATCAATCTGTTTTGACTATGGCAAAGCACCAAAAGTTATAGAAAACCCCATAGACTTCTGGGGTGAGTACACAAGTAAATTACTCATTAAAGCAGACATGCTGACTTCCACTGTTGTGAGAAAAGCTCCCATTTCAGTAGACAAGCAATTGCTGAATAGCTCAGTCTCAATTAGGACTTGTAAACAATTTGCTTCTAACTAAAAAAGTGTGACCTCTCACTGACAGTATCAGTGCTGATACACATATTGTATTTAAAATAGGATATAATCTGTCACACTGTTTCTTTGGCAGGCTTTGCTCGTAATCTCTCTGAAGGAAGCAATGCTAACTATACAGAATATGTGGCTACCAGATGGTACCGCTCACCTGAACTCTTGCTTGGGTAAGTACAATTTATAGAGTTGCCCTGATGGATCTTGACTACTGCTTTACATTTCTTCAAGTGCCTTTTGTATGATTAACCCATGAATAGCTGTGGTTGATCTAATGGGAAGATTTCAAGAGTCTTCCAGATTTTCATTCATTTTTGTTCATTTCTAGTAAGTCAGCATCAATCATTGAGGTGGACCTATCTTGAGCTGAGCAGTGTTTAACTGATTAAAATATTATGAGGAATTATAACATATATACTTCAGATTATTGCCTTCCTCCCTGCTTGCCCCATTCCCTTCAGAAGAGGTTTCCATGGTAGTCCTGTAGCTTGAAATGTTCCATCAGCCTTGCAGTGGGCATTGCATGACAATGGCAGTGCAGCGCTCACCACACCACACTACACTCCTAATTCTCTTCAGCCTTTTGGTCAGAACTATGATTTGGTTTTCATTCCAAGTTACCCTTTACCAGAACTGCTCTAGTGGCTAAGAAAGTGATGGTCACTTTTCACTAGTCAGGAAGAATTTATAGAAGAAGGCTGAACCATTTTAATAAGGCACTGAGAAGTTAGTGTGCAAGCAGGAGCTACATCAGTAGCCTTAGACAGACAATTTAGTTTTACTCTTATTAATCTGTAAAATGAGTGTTTTATTACCTCACAAAGTTAAACAGATTTTCAGATACTATATTAACAAATTCATAGGACCCAAAAGGGCAAAGGAAGAGAAAAAATGAACTTAAGAGCTACTATATGTGATCCTATGTGTGATACATTAACACAGTCATAAAATACAATTCCTGCATGTATAGCATCTATGTATTTATAGCCACATATTCTAGAACTGTGGAACTGCTAGACACAGGATGAATCAAAAAAGTACTGGTCACTCCTATGATTTTTTTTAAGCAAAGTATTTATGTGGCTTAGAAACATATCTTTGTTGGAAGGTTTGATTAACACTGAACTAGACATTTCTTGTGTAAATAATGCACTAGGTAATAATTATTCTGTCAATAAAGTCATCCCAATATTCCCAGAGCTGTGCTAATCTTAATCAAACTGGTAGGAAGTTGCATTGTTCTGTGCAGAATAGTATGTCAAAATTGGCATTAAATACCTCGAAGTTCACTTTTTCATGTATTGGAAAAAACAGATATTAAGCTTCCAGCAAAGTGCCTGTGTGTATGTGCGTGTGTGCATGTGTAAGAATTGGAAACAAAGCATCAATTCTGGCTTTTTTCTTTAAAGAATATTTTACTCTTTGTTTAAAGCAGTAATGAGGATTTAGGAGTCAAGACATGAAAAGCTTGACAGATGTAGCATTAGTCTGACCTGCTGTTTTCAAAACAGTTCCATTACCAAAGGAAAATTAGCAGGAATCATGTCTGTTTGTAATTGACTAAATTTTATTAGCTTGTAGAGAAAGGGAGGAGGTATGTGTATTTAATGCATATGACTTCAACTTTAGTGGTGTATGTTTTTAATGCCAATATTTTTGGTACAAAGTGATGTCTGTTTCTTGGCAGTCCTGTTCAATTTCCCAGACACTCATCTTACCCATTCCCCCTCCCCCTGCATTTGCAAAATTTTCATCATGTTCAAAATTAATGTTCAAAAGTCTTCCCAGAGTTATTAAATATATACATTTTAAGTGCAGTTTTAATTTTTCAATTTTTAAAATGTGACTCAGAGAGGTTTCTGTTTTGTGATAAAGTTCCAGACATAAATTTCAGGAAAGAAATCCCTGCCTAATCATTCACATTCAAAATCTACTCACTTTGAAGAGCCTCAGGCAACTCTTAGTGGAGTACTCTGTGCCCTTTGATGAGAAAATATTGCTAAAAGCCAGTAGATTTTAAGTCATACCAAATTACTAGCTGAAAACGTGATTTGGAGAATCTAATTGGTGCAGGCCAAACTAATAGCACCTCTGATTTGTGGTCTCTGTCCTAGAGGAGTTATTTCATTTATCACTCTTGTGTTTGCCCGTTGTGATCTGACAAGACTGATGCTGACAGTCAGCAGATCCTGAGCATGCCTTTTCAAACCAAAACAGTGCCCTTTGCTCTGCAACCACCTTAAAAATTAGGAGGTTTTGGATTTGTTTCTGTTTGACTACAGAGTAAATAGCGGAAACTGAAGCTGTGATTCAGCTTCCTTTGTTCTTGTGAGCAAGGGAAGTTAATGGTCCCCACCTCAAAGGAATTTTAGCCCCTGTCTTAATTGTAACCCTAGCTTGTTCTCCAGTACCCCATCCGACAGCAACCATTTCCACATTTCAGAAACCTGCCTGTTAAAGGGATTGCAAATAAAGATGTGCTTGCTTTTCTATTGTAATAAAAAGTTAGATTTTTTTTACCTACACTCTCATAAACTATTTAGTCTACAAAGCCTCAGTTTTCCAAGACAAGGCACAGAATTTCCTAAGAGAAGATCCTTGGCTTTGGAGTCTGTTCTCATCTGTTGCCTTTTGGAGCGTAAATTACTCCTTCCTGGGCGCTCAGGCCTGACCTAATGGGTGGCTTGGACTAGCAGCATCACAGAAAGGACAAACATTGAGTCACTCAGCAAATCCACAAGTAATTACTATGAAAGATTAGTAAGGGAATCAGGAGCCATTGTAATACTAGTGGTATTTAGGAGTCATAGCATGCTCTGCTTTGCCACTTGTGGTTCCTTGTCAGCAGTCTATTCCAATGGGACAAACTTTGATTTTTGTGATGATTGTTTGTGAAAGGACTGCAGTGTCTCATGGCAGATTCTGAAAGGCAAATGGTTCTGGAAATGTTGGTGTTCCACTTCAGTTTTCCTAGATACTGTAGATAAATGCACTAGGCATCTCAGTGGGCCTGTAGTTTCACTCAGGCTACTGTCCAGCTAGAAATGCTTTCTCATCTTCATCTAACTGAATCATCACAAGGGCTACAGGGTCCTCTGGCCAATTGTCCTCCTCATAAAGTGAAGTAACTATTAATGACTAATCAGTGGGGAAAAGTCTGATATTTTTTCCTTTAGTTTCAAGATGTTCTGTATCTAAACATCTTTAATCATCAGCATAAAGAAGGAGCAAAGGGAACAGGTTTAGGATGGGATTTGTCATTGGCAACTCCTGGTGCTATCTTGTTCCAGAAACAGTCAAGCCAGCTGTAATTTAATCTCTTGTAACAGAGGTTGAGTTGTTGGATTAAAGTTTCAAAAAGAAGAGACACTGCAATATGTTTTCAGTTCAGTCTTGGTCCCAGTCATTATTCTTTCAATATGTTTTTTTCTTTGACATGAGAAGAATTTTCTACTTGTTCTGCTCAAAACTTAAATATCCAAATGAGATTCTTGGACTAAATTGAGTGTTTACCAAAAAATTGTACAAATTCAACAAGCAAGAAATTGGACATAGAGAAAAGGAGTTGCTTTGGTCTATAGTAGAAACAACAAAAAAGCCAAAAGTCTGTAATGAGTTAGCTGTTGCCCAGTTGAAGTAGGCAGCTAAATAAGCTTCATGAGGAACAGAATCTTAGAATGAAAATCAGAAAGTGTCCAAAAGGATTCTGTGCTTCTTCATTGTTCATGCCTCTAGACTGAATGTTGCAGCAGTCAACACTAGCTTCTTTTCATACAAACTTCCATTCTCTACATTTCTTACATGTCTTACAAATCCTCCTCAAGCCCACAGTCTCTCTTGACTAGAGTATTCATGCTGTCTTCTTCCATTAAATACCCTTGCATGTAGTCTCAAGAAAAGAATGTGTAGCCCTTGCTCTGGTGTAACACTCACACCAGTTATTTTTCTTTCTGTTGAATTTCCCAGCCCTTTTCACTGCTGACCCAGCTTTTTTTTTTATCATTAGCAGTTCAAAATGCCAGGTGCCATCCTCCCCACCATGCAACATTGCTTGCACACGTAGACCTCCAAAACCTCACCTTCAAATCAGGGATTACTTATTTTATGATGCTCATTACTTCCTCATCTGTGTTTCTTAAGGAATTGTTTGCAGGGGAATTCTGTTTTCTCTCAAACTAAAATTTCACTGTCGGAGTGCTGAAACAAAGATTTCTTATCATTTCTGTTCTTCTAGTGACCAGACCTAGTTTGCCTATCCACTTGTTAAACACAGCAGAAAAATAAATGTAATGCAGAAATAGATCACAGTCATTAACTTCTGGAGAGAAGGGAAGTTAGTACTAGTTTAAGTGGGAATGGTAACTGCTTCATAGTGAAAAATTATTCTTGTCTGTACAATATTTCATAAAGGTAACCAGATCCTTGGAGGTACTGGAAAATTCCTCTCCTGCCTTTTTGAGCAGCAATACAACAGGTGATCTGGGGCAGAAACAGAGGGCTTGGTATTTGAAGTAGTTTCTTTGATATTAAAGTTTATTTTTCAGCGTTGTAAAGAAGGGGACCATGGGAAATAGAGCCAATAAATTGAAACAGCTCAGTAAGAAGACAGTGTCAGTGAGTGAAAAACATTGTACTTTCACTTTACAGAGCCCCTTATGGAAAGGCTGTGGATATGTGGTCTGTAGGCTGTATCCTGGGAGAGCTGAGTGACGGGCAGCCCCTGTTTCCCGGCGAGAGTGAGATTGACCAGCTCTTCACCATTCAGAAGGTGCTCGGCCCGCTGCCAGCTGAGCAGATGAAGCTCTTCTATAGCAACCCACGCTTCCATGGCTTGAGGGTAAGGGAAAGCTTTGTCCTTAGTTTTTTAAATTTGCTCACACAGTCTTTACAGCATTGTCATTGGTGCTGCGAAGGTTTTCTCATTTATGTTGCACATTATCTATTGCATGTGTTTCTTTGTAAGCATAGCCTTTGTAAATCCAAGTGAAGCTCCCATTACACCTGTACTAAGTTTTATAAATATGTTTGGTTTACTCTTAAAAGCTGATTAAAGATTTTTCTATAATTTCTTTGACTTTTTTTTGGCATGCAGGTTAGCTTTTGTACCCAGCTCAGCATTGCCCTGTCAGGTTTGCACAGTGAAGTTTAGTGATATAGCTCTGTCAGTTCAGCGTGTGGAAAATTCAAATGTGCTGTCTTCAGGCTACTACTCTGTTGTAAAAATCTGAGCTGTAGATGTTGCTATAATAGCAGAACAGCTTTTTCCTTTTGAATTATCTTCCTGGGGAGTTGATGTGAGCAAAAAGTCACTTCCTACTGACAGTGTTGTTCCCTTTTCAGGGGTTTGTCAATACCATGTAATGACAGAGGCTCACTAGTGTGGAGAAGCTGCTCATTTTGGAAACTGCAATAGTACAAAATCCCAGATGCAATATATAAGTAATAGCTCTGGTTTTTTTAACAATACCTGGTCAGTGATTGTATTCATGTTTCAGTTTAATAAATAGCTTAAAATCATTAGTGTAAAATCCTATAAAGAGACAGAGAAAGGTTTTATGAGACCTGTGCTAAAAACTCAAGATTTGAGTTTTACTCTGTAAAAGAGCAGACTTAGAGAAAGTGAAAGAGAGAGGTACCCAGTTATTGTAAAATGTTAAAAATTGCCATAAATTTGGTTTATCTGAGGATAAGAAAATAAATAATGGGCTTAAGGTGTTAGGATAATTATTTTAGCCACAAGGATAACTTATTCCTAAGAGCTTTTGTTGAGGTTTGTAGACTGTCCATCAGTGGACTGTTTGAAAAGCAGACAAGCATTTCTTGCACGGTTCTGTTTGTACTTGGTCCTGTTTGGAACTGTGAGCTAGATGGAATTTTCTGTTAAAAATTTATAACACCTTATCAAGAAAGCAGTGCTTTAAAAATTATAGGCAAAATAAATTACGGCCTCTTCATTATTATTTTACACCAGTTCTAGTTGTGCAGTGTGATCTTATTGGGATAAATGCTCTGTAATGTAGGATGAGAAAGAGGTATCTTTATTTTGTAGCTTTAAAATACAGTAATTCAAGAAGACAGCATGGACTTAGTGTGATTAGCACAGAGTTGAGAGCTATGAGTCTCTGTTCACATCCTGGATCAATGGTTTATTTCTTTGCCTCAGACATGCTGCTACCTATTAGTCCCATTTGTAAAGTCAGGATGCTAATGATGATGCCAGTGACATATACTAACAGAGAATAGGTTTTTATTACTGAAGAAAAGTCTGAATAATGGCTTCAACATGAAAATTACTATAAAAAAATATCAGTTTGTAATGTGGTAATCATTAATTAATGGAAAAAAATATTGTTCCATGCTGTAAGAGAACCTTCAGGACATTTTCATGTTTCACTGGTCATTCCAGTTATAAAATATTCTTTATGATGGTCATTCTACACAAAGACAAGAATATTTTTTCATTTTTGATTCATGTAAAAAGTGGAGGAAGCATGAACACTTCAGTTTACCTGTTATCTAAATCAACAGAGTAGACTTGGATTAAAAAAAAAATCCATCATTAGTGAACCACTTCAAAAGAAAGCAAAGTAAAAAGAAAAATGCAAAGCCTATTTAGGAACAAACACATTCCAAGTAATGTGCTCTCATTTTCCTTCAAAGCTCACATGATGTAATGTATGAAAAGCAGTGCCAGTGCAAACTATGGGCAGCAATTCACAATACTCAAATACTTAATGCACAAACACTGCACATGCAATGCATTTTGCTTCCAAATAAAGTGCATTTTTGGAAATGAGTGTTTGTACTGGGTTGCTCTTTAAGCATAGTTTTGAAGCTAGCATTAAATCTGAGGAAGGTGAATTTGTAAATGTATGCACTTAACTGTAATAATCCTTAGATATGAGAGCTGAAAAATGCACAGGTGAAAGTAAAGGAATGAATGTCTTTTAAGATTTTCTGTTCATTGACATTTCAAACAAAACATAGTTCCATACTTTTTTATATGTTATGGTAAACTTCCAGATAAAATGTTTATCTTCATGATTTTTGATTTTTTTTTCTGTTGTCTGTCTTAATGAGTCACTTGAATTTGACTGTTTTCTTGCATTTTCAATGACTTTTAAAAACTATAAGTCAGTATTTTATGTGGGTATATTTTACATATGACTTGAGCCTATTTGGACAGATAGTGATGGTTTGCTGGCTTTTATGTGCCAGTAGATGAGAACACTGCATGCTTCCCAGTGTCACTAATCTTGCTTTGATGTGTTAGTTTAAGAGGACCTTTTAAAAAATAAAATGTGGATGAGATGGAGCCAGGATGCAACTGAAACACTTGGATAGTGTTTAGGCAAATTCCACAACTCTGGGAACTGCTTAACAAAGTGTCTGGATCTCAGTTGCGTAGCTGTGGATAAACTGTGATGAATGCCAATGGGATAGCTGATTGTTGGGTTGGTTTTTTCCAGAGGCTTCTCTGGTGTTCAAATGTGTAATTTTCTCTAAAATCAGTATAAGTGGATCCATGAGGGTTTTTTTGCCTCTGTTGCAAATCCAGCCTTAATTTCCAATTCTGAAAACATTGGCATATGTTTAGGTTTTAAATTTGAAGCTACTCCACATAAATTAGTTTATCTATTTGTTGGCTCTCCGTTCAACACATGGTCTGAAAATAGATCTTTGTTACCTCTTTCTTTCTTTCTTTCTTACTCATTGTACTTGACATTACATTATAACAATGAAATATTGATCAAGTTTTCTTTTATTTCATAAAAAGAGACATTTCTGTCTACATTTTATTTGACTCTTGCCTTGTTTACAAAGGAAGCAAAAACCCCAGTTCTGTGCTTTATTTTTTTCTTTGTTAAAATCATCCTTGCCTGTCCTGTTCTTCTTTCTAGGCAGGGCTAGTTTCAAATCCTGCCTTCAGGTTTTGGCCAGACTCTAGCTGACATAAGATGCTCTCCAGCAGCGTGCACTGCTTCTGATGGTGTTGCCAGTTCTTACTGCAGCATGACCGTTAGTGTAATCCTAACACTGAAGTCTTTGGGGTTTTGATGTTTTTAACTAAAAACTTTTTGGGATTGTTTGTTAATCTTTGCCATTTAATTACTATTTAATTTGCATTCTCAAATTATTTCAAGGATATTTTAATTTTTTTTTCTTAAATATGTATTACATTATTTCTGAATCTGTTTTAAACCTCCCACCTCTTGTCAATCAATGCCACAAATTAAGCAATCTTTGTTGATTATTTCTCATTTGACAGAGGTCCCTTGACTGCCCTGCTGATCAAGAATACTTTCTGTGGTTGTCTAGAAGCATATAATACATCAGCAGTTATTTGTTTCATTATAATGTTTTTTAATGTTTCATAAACCACTTTTTCAGTGCATGTGATTCCCATTAATGACATGCCTTGATTCACTCTGTAGTTTGTAATTTTTGAAACATTATATTCATGTGTATCTTGTTTACATTCTCAGTATATTTATGCTGTATTATTTTACAGTTTCCAGCAGTCAATCATCCACAGTCTTTAGAGAGAAGATACTTGGGAATTTTAAGTGGTGTATTGCTTGATCTTATGAAGGTAGGAAATATATTTTACTTTCTGTCTGTAATAAGTAGGGAAAGATGTAAGTGACTTTATCTTTTTTTCCTAATGTAATACATCTTAAAGATACTTGTGAATTTCCTTTTGAGATATTTTGATATCGTCATTTGTTTATATCAAGGCTTGATATTTCCTAGGAATCAAGAAAAACCTCTTGCCAATGCCAGAAGAGTCTGTTCACATTTTACTGATTTGATAAAACATATTCCAGACAAAAGAACTACCATCATTTGCAGCAGTATGCATTCACATGGACATAAATTCAGATGTACTGGTTACTTTAGCAATGCTTAAGTATGAGCTCTTAAACCATAATTTACTTAGATGTACAGAGCATTAGACTAATCTCTTTTACTGTTCATTTGTTGTTGGATAAGCATGAGGATATGCTTATTAAAGTTGAGACAGCAATTTATATATTTTTATCTCAATCTGCTTGCTATTGCTCACCTCTACACAGCATATCATGTATGTTAAATTACTGTTCTGTTTTGAAACAGGTCACCACCTAATTACCCATGGCCAAGCTAGGATATGGTCCTGAGATAATCTTAGAGGGGATTGGGAGAAACTGCCTCCCCTCAAAATGGCCAAACACTGCAAAGCACTGTGCTGTGCATTTGTGCCATATTCCTGGCTATGCAACATATATTATTGTCATTATTATTGTAATATAAAACATCACCATGGTTAGCTGTAGTACAACCCTCCCATTATTTCATCCTCAATAAGCTGAAAAAAAAAGTCATGGTGTTAGATTTAGAATCACAGGGGTACCACCTAAGAATTAGAGACAATCTGAGACAAATTTAAAGCGTGGATATGGCTAATCAACTCTAAATTAAATGTGTGCCAGTTGTCTTGGAAACTAGAGGTAATCTGCTTTGTGGTATACTTGGGTGCTTACTTGCTCTTATCAGTATTGATGTAGCCAGCAGAAATCAACCAGATTTGTTCTACTCTTCAACACAACTGGTTCAAATACCTTTCATTTAAATCTCCCTGCATTATGACAAAAGTCAGTATATCTTTTATCTTGGTTTCATGGACTTTGCAAAATCAAGCACCTAAGGGCTTGCTTTGGTACTATACATTCTTTATTTTCTAATTCACAGAGACTTTTTTTCCTGGCATCATAGTTTGCCATTGCTCAAGCTGTAGTGGGACATATTGCAGAACACCAATTTCATGATCATGCTTCAGCATATGCTGGGATAGGGTTTATTTGAAGTTTATTCATTTTATGATGTATCTCAATGTCTTTGGCTTTGTTTTGGTTTTGTTGTTTGTTTTGTTTGTTTGTTTGTTTTTTAGTATAATTTACAAGTTACGAAGATATTAAATGAAGCACTTGATTTCTAGGGAAACACACAGGTTTCCAAGCAATTCAATTCCACTTAAATTACTCTTTTCAACTTCTCTGTATTTCTTCTTATAAGGTGAGAGAGGTCAGGGATTCTGTAAAGGGGATATTTTGTGAGCTACATAACAATTCAGGAGTTGGAACATTGTTAAAGAATGAGCTAAAGATTCCCAAGAAGAGAACAGAAGAGACTTGTGGTGAAGTTGCATGCTACAAATGCTGCACATAGTTTGCTGTATGCCTGTCTCTTCTCCAGGCACTGGACAGTCTGGCATATGTCCACACTTGGTGTGTTCCTCATTATCTGCATTCCCAGGCATCTCAGGTCTGGTTGCTAGATCACGGAATAATCCAGACTTCAACTTGTGCCAGCTAAAGTAATGAGTTACTGATATATCTCTATTTAGAGAGCATTTCTGGACTAGATCTAGTTAAAGATGCCCCTGCTCACTGCAGGAGGCTTGGACTAGATAACCTTTAAAAGTCCCATCCAGCCCAGTGCATTATCTTCTATCCTCCAGTGGATATACCTTCTTTTTCATGCTGGCATTTGATGCCACCCAGGAACTCAATTAAATGGAGTGCCATTTTTCTCCTTCTCCACTGTGTTCCTTCTGAAGCCAGCTGTATCCAGCAGAGATCATGCCTCAGCCATGAGCCCTGTCCCACTACTTCTCTGTGATTCCATGCAGGTTCACAGCCTTGTGCCTCCTTATGGACTTCCAGTTCTCCTCGCTTCTGGTTGAGGCTCTGCAAGTTAATGTACAGGCACTTGAGGGAAGCCTTGGGACATCCTCTCTTCTGATAAGGAATGTAGATATCACACGTGGCCTTCTCATGTGTGTTTAGCCATTTGAGCCACTAGTGATAAGCACCTGAAAAAAGGGGAAAAGAAAAGGTTAGTTACTCGGGTGACAGTCTGTCACTTGAGAAAGGAAGATAGTACAGTACTGTAGGACCAAACTGCATGGGAGTGTTGTGTGTCACTTGCTCTGTTACCTGAGCATTTTCCATTCTGAAGTGCAGGGATCCTTTGAAGGGAAAATCAGTTTTGGGTCAAGTGGCTGAATACTATGTTATATAGAGAGATGCATTGTGTATGCACAGAGAGATGTTCTCTATTTAAGCTATATAACCCTTGAAAATAGCTATTCTTTTTACTTCTTTCAAGCTTTTATCCTTGCTGACAGTTGTACATGTTCAAATAATCCAAGTTTTATATTGCCCTGCTCCTGCAAGAAGCCTTTAAAACTTACAAAAATACCTAACCCACTGGCTTTCAATTTTGTGACTAAATATTTTCTACTTGTCAGAAAGTGTCTTTGTTTAGAATCACAGCAGATCTAACAGAATTAGAGCATAAATGTTATTCTGAGTGCATTGGATACACTTTAGATGATTCATTAAAAGTATGAGTGGGCTTGAACCCATAAAAACCAGAACTCTTACATTTGTGTATTTTTAATAATAATAACTTTAAAAGTTTTTGTGCAAGAATCTTCACATATGCTTGTTTTTTTTATAAAGCTGGTTTCATTGTAACATTTTATTACTGGTGAATGTAATATTTTTTATTCTAAACAATATTGTTATAAGGTATATCCTGAAATATGTTTAATATACATATATTTTAAATATGTGTAGGTATGTGCATAAAAGATATTTTAAAATTCTAGTTATTTTTGTATTTTAAAAATATTTTAATACACACACAAATATATATGTATGTATATATTCATTATATGCATATAGCACATATACATGTTTCATAATAAGCAAGGTTGAGGTATCTCATCCCTTAAGTAGAGCAATGGTTTTGTGTTTACATGTGATACAAAATAGTTTACTGCACCATGAAATCACACTAGCAGTTACAGCTAATCACAGAAACTCTGGAGATTAAAAATCTATCCCAGTAAAGTTCTTTATTTTGTTCTCTATTTTGTGGATGCAAGTACAGATACTAACGATTACACTTGGGATTTGTTTTCCAAAGAACTTACTGAAGTTAGATCCAGCAGATAGGTATTTGACAGAGCAATGTTTGAACCATCCTTCATTTCAAACCCAAAGACTGCTGGATCGCTGCGGAAGTTCACCTTCACGCTCAGCTAAGAGAAAACCTTACCACGTGGACAGCAACACTTTATCTAACAGGTAAATGTACTCATGTCACTGTCATCACTGACATTTGCTCTGCCCATGAGTGAGTTGCTGTCTTGCTTACATACAACATCATCTACAAGAAAAGAGAAGTAGTCGTCTGACTGGTTATGTACATACCTATTGCTCCATGTTGCTGCACTGAGTAATGGAATGACACAGTTTTACTATTCAAGCTGAAATTTTTACTGACTTTCAGCATCAGGCTGAATGCTTCTTGAAAAAAGAAACCAAAACAAGACAACCTTCAAGCCATTTCTGTGACAAAGGAAAAAAAATCATTGTCTTCCACATCTTAAAAAAATGTTAATCTTTTTCTTGAACAACAGTAGGAATATTGTGGCTTGGAGGGTGCCTGAGATTCCAAAGGAATGCTCTTTTCTTTGGAATGCTACCACTACTGTACATGTGCAAACCTGTCCAAGGTTTTGATATTTGAAAGTTCAAAATTCAGACAGACTTTTCACAGCTAGCTTCCTGAAAATTTTGTGTGTTGATCATGCTCCAAATTGGGGATGAACAGAATTTTGTCAGTTGTTGCAGTTATGAATCAACTCTAGTCTACTTGAACTTAAAGCAGGGTGTATTTGCTCAGTGATTCCCTTGCTGAACACACATAGCTGGAGAGAATCTGCTTGATTGTAATACAGCAACAAACCAGGTTTACTAGGGGATAAAATAATTCAGTACAAGAAGCCTTGTGCTATTCCTCTGACAAAAGCTCTCCCAAAGGTTGCACACTGAAGTACACAGAATGATAGTGGCTTTTAATCCTAGCCATGAGCTCAGGCTCATTCCATCTGGATATCTTTACCAGCACAATAACCTCTTTTCCCCCTCCCCCTCCAAACCAGACATACATTAGATGGCTTGGAGCATCAATCATGTGGGTTTTTTTCTGACAGTGCCGTCAGACTTTATTGTTCTACCTTCACTTTGACATGACGGGTGTATTAAAGATTTTTTTTTTCAACAGATATACAACTAGTTTTCATAATGTAGTGCTTACATTGTTGGCGTGTACATATATTCATTACACACATGCATAAATGTGTAAATATATGTTGGAATTTCTATGACTGTATTTTGTTTTATCTTTTTTTTTTAGCAAAAAAAAAAAAAAAGCTTAGTTTGTCCATTAGGATATAACCAGAACAAAATGACAATGTACTAACATTTGCAAATCTGTTATTTTAGTGGAGCTTCTGATGGCTAGCTAACAGTATTTGATCTTACTGCAGTTAAATTTTGTGGTTTTAAATGGCAACTCCTTTCTGAAATGAGTGTACTTTTGTTGAAGATATTAATGCATGAATATGTAATCTGGTATATTAATGCTTCTTTATGCATTTTAATGTAGAAATCAAGCCAGCAAAAGTTCTGCCTTGCAGTCACACCACAGATCAAACAGCAAGGATATACAGACATTAGGGGTTGGCGGGCCAAGAGAAGAGGGTCTTCCAGCAAATGAAAGCTTTTTAAATGGAAACCTCCCCGGAGCTGCACCTAGTCCAATGCATGCAAAAAAATCAAGCAACACACCTGGATCTGGCAACAAGGATCTGGCCAATAATAACATGCCCCATCTTCTTAGCCCAAAGGAAACAAAGGCAAAAACAGAGTTTGATTTTAACGTAGACCCAAAAAGTTCTGATTCTTCAGGTACAAAGTACCTGAAGTCTAACACCAGATCTCAGCAGAACCGCCACTCGTTTATGGAAACTTCTCAAAGCAAAACCGGGACGCTGCAGCCCGTGGACAAGCACAGTCGCCACAGCTACATCGATACTATCCCCCAGTCCTCCAAGAGTCCGTCCTATCGGACAAAGTCAAAGAGCCATGGGGTTCTGACAGACTCCAAATCCGTGGGCAACCTTTCTGAGGCCAGGGCCCAAGCTGCAGAACCGAACAGCAGTAGGTATTTTCCATCCAGCTGTATGGACTTGAACTCTCCTACCAGTCCATCCGCTCCTCGCCACAGCGATAACAGAACTATGCTCAGTCCGTCCGGGAGGAATAACCGCAGCGAGGGTACCTTGGACACCCGAAGACCATCGACAAGACACTCCAAAACAATGGAGGAGTTAAAACTGCCAGATCACATGGATGGAAGCCATTCCCACTCTCTATCTGCTCCACATGAATCCTTTTCCTATGGTCTAGGTTATACCAGTCCTTTTTCTTCACAGCAACGCCCTCATAGACACTCTATGTATGTGAGCCGGGACAGAGTGAGGTCAAAGGGCTCAGAGGGTGGCTTAAGCATAGGGCAAGGGATGGCAGCCAGAGCAAACAGCCTGCAACTGTTATCTCCACAGGTGCAGCATAAGTCACTCACAAGATCTGTTGGCTCATCAAGAGAAGACTGTACAGAAGATACTAATAGGGTTAGTTGAAAATATTGCCTGTTATAGAAGGCTTTCCTTCCTCTCTTTCCTTCATGTGAGGACAGTGTCCTGCTTTCTCTCTTCTGTTTGTTTGCAGCTATTTATGTATTTGTTTTAGTGTAAGGCAAGGGGTGTTATTGTTTTGGTTTTTTTTCAGAAAGTTAAATATTTCAAGTGCAAAATGAGAGGCTGTTTTAATGAATGGACTGTGAATACCATTCTCTTAAAGTACTGTAATGAGAGAACAGAAAAAAAGTTTATCTGAAGCTAAAATTACATCAGTAGTTCTTAGTCTTTGAGTACATTTTCTGATGTCATTTTTATCTTTTTGTTTTGCTTAATTAACCTTCTGATTTTTTTTAATTATTGAGTTTTCCATGTATATATTTCTGTTGTGAGTGCTAATGTAAATTTTTGAAGTGAGCTTTTCACTTGCTTATAGCAGGACATTATTGTTGAAATGCCATCATTTACTAGAGGAATATCAAAGCATTCCATATTTATCTTGATTAGTAAGAATAATAACTGGGGTAGAGTAGATATTTTATGTTGGAGAAGCCACTGGCAGATTGACACCTTACAGTGATTACTGTCACTAGATACCTTGTGTTTTACTGATGGCATTATTTAAGGAGTGGAGGTAGTGCTTGTTCTGGTGTTGATTCATATTCATTACACAACACTTCTGAATTACATGATGTTTACACATCAGATGTATAAAGATGACTGCATTTGTTCCAAAAGCATTAAATTGCTGCACTGTTGACACATACTGGAGCAAAATGATGCATAGAGAAGTACAAAAATGAGTGGTTCTTTCTCTACATGTACATCTGTGATAAGTGTCTTCTAAGGAGAGAATATCTAGTTCAGATTTGTTGACAAATTGAAGGAAGTCAAATAACTGCAACTATTATTTAAGGTCTAAAACTTATTCTTTACTGTGAGAGACTAAAAATCTCTGCCTACTTAGTTTATGTAAAAAATGTGTAGCTGACTTGATACTAGTCTGCAAATAGCATTAAAAAAAAGAGGTTTCAGGTAGTGGTTGCCTCTAGTACAATGGGGAGAAAAGTGTGTAAGGATTTTGTGTGTTCACCCATGAGAAAAGATCTCATAAAAATAGGATAAATCAATGTAATACAAAAAACAAACCCAATTTAAAAAAAGGTACTTAGAAGGGATTACAGCAACTCTATTTCAAAACCGGTTGTTTTTTGGTTTTTTTTTTTCCTTTTCCTTTGTGTAGTAATTTCTCTCATTTCATTCAAGTTAAGTATTACCTATTCTTCAGGATTTTACTGCAGGAGAGCAAAAACACCAGCAGTTGAGGTTTTGAAATAAAAGCTCATGCACCTTGTACTCTTCAGCTCATTAGGGTCTTTTAATGCATTACATAGCAGATAGTCATTTAATAAGTAATGTTTATTTTATTTTACATTATATAGAGGCAGATTTTTTATCAGATCATTGTTTTACTTTTGACAATTGGTTTACAAATTTTTGCTTTCATTTGAAAAGTTGATGTTTATCTTTATGCTGAAGTTTTTGTTAATTTTCATTTTCTTTGGAATGCCTAATCATTTATAAAGAACTTTTATTTATCTCTTATGGTAGGTGCTTTTAAACTTAAGCCTTCAATTAATGCTTTTAAATATATATTTCAACCATCAAAAATCTGAAAGGAAAAATACTGTTCTGAAATGGATGGCAAGTCTAAATTCACAAAGCTGTTTTTGTTTGTTTCTGCTACTTTCAGTAACAGAATTAAATTTTCAGTCTTCTTATGGCTCATAAAGGCATTTTGACAAGGAAGTAGCACTTTGGATCCTTCCTATCCTCCCCCTCTTTTTTTTTTTTTTCCTTCTACGTTATGCATTAGAAATTAGAAAAAATCACTTTCTTCAGGATTACTGAACTAAAAAAAAAAATCAGGAATAACAAGTGTTGTGAAAGATTTTTTTGATTCTTGCTTTCTGCTTGTATTTTTTTAATTAGCCACACTTCCATATTTCTAATTTCTCATTGTTTTTCTCTTTAGTTCTACCAAAGAAAAACATGCTTTATTTGTCAGGCTTTTAAATCTTACTTTAAAAAACAAAACAAAAAAACTTGCACTCAGTATTAGTTTGGGGACTTTTCAAGTCTCAGTACAACACTTTTGTTTTAAGGGTTCTTTTTAATTTTAAATTAAATATACACAAAAAGGAGTAAGCAGAAGAAAATCAAGTGCAAGTTGCTGTTGCTGTCTCATATTTGTAACTTAAACTGCTGGCAAAAAAAGAAGCTTCTTACACAAGTAGTAATTTAATCAAATGCTTCAGCCTGATGTAGATTTTAGAAGAATCAAACTGATTTAAAGCATTGATTTAGCTGCACTTCTTGCTTCTCATCTTGGCACAGTTTCAAAGTTGGTTTTATCTCTTAACAGTAAGGCCAGATCTTCATTAATAAAAGTCAAAATGGGTTTTGCAAATCACTCATATAGTGAATTGAAACCTCAAGTTTTAATTGTGGTTGTTTTTTCTAGATTGAAATTCACATAGGGGTTTCATTACCGTGTCCCTTATGGTCTTGTAGAGATCATTTAATTTTAACTGGTGGGTCCATGCTGCAGGAAAAAATTGCAGCATCTGATTAATTTAAGAGTGGCCTTAAGTCATATTTGGTGGCAAATTACATGCATATGTATGTTTCTAAGGGTTTACTTAAGCTTTTGCCCTAAGCACTTCCAGGAAGCGGGGTGTTCAGGGAAATTTTTTGCTATTCAGTTTGATTTAACTATTTAGCTTCTTAGATTTCTTATTTTTGGGACTACCTCTTATTTTACATACACTAGATTTTGTGACTGTTGGCACCTCTAGGTGCTACTGTATAACAGCTGATAAGAGACAGTGCTTTGATGTTGTAATTATCACAAATTACATGCCTTTCCTGTTTGCTTTTTTAAATTTGCCAGTAACAGATTAACTAGATTCCATCAGAAATTAATTTAACGAGGCCTCCAGTAAAAGATTCCTTCCGAGATGTTAAAACTGCATTTCATTCACAGCAAAAAAACTGAGGGTCTGAGTCATGTTTAAGTCCTTAATGACAACTAAGAGGCAAAATTTTCTTAATTATATTTTTGTCATTTTAGAAAAAGCAAGCGAGCAGCACACCAAGTAATTAGTGATTACATGGTCTGCAATTTGATATTGGCAGTTATTAATAACATGAAAGGATAAGTTTGTGGATAAGTTTGGGGTTTCTTGTTTATGTATGTTGGATAAAAAATGCAAATCAGTTTATAATCTTTAATTTTAAATAGCTGATTGTTCCTTTGTTTAGGGTGGAGCATATCATGATCCACACACAGAAGATGGAGCATCTACTAAGGAAAATAGAATTCTGTATAATGACCCTGTTCCAAGAAGAGTTGGCAGCTTTTACAGAGGTAATTTTATGGTGAATCTTTCAAAATCAAACAAGAATTTTAATATGGAATATAAATTAAATAGCAGAAGTTGATAGAGAATTAACATGAACAGCTAAAAAAAATATTGGAACAAGAATTGTTACCCACTTTCAGAGACTGGGTTGACCTGCTAGGTTCCATGCAGAAACTGTATTAATATCATATTATTTGATTAAAACATACATCCAGTTCAGCACCTTGTAAAGCAGGTAATTTATGAGGGAGAGTTGAACAAAATAAATTACTAACAGAATAAGCAGATGTAGCAGAATAATGTTTAAAATTCCTAATTTAAATTATTACTAACACTATATCTTACCACTTTTGTACTTGTAACACAGTGACATACTTACTGTTCTAGTTCAGGTACTGTGCTGTATAGAACTGTAATCCCAGTTTTCATTGCTCAAAATCTATATTAATTTCTTTTGTTCAGTCTTAGTAAAGATCAGGGCTTCCTACAAGCAAAAGCACCCTTGTATAATCCCAGTTTAGAACAAATAATAAAGGATGACTGCATATGTGCATATATATGTGTGTGTATGTGTACTTCTAAATATACATGCAAATTGGTGTTCTATTATGGTACACAGAAGTTGGTGATTTCTGAGCAGCTGCCTCATGGCTAAACCTGGCTAATCCTCTTGTAAAAGACAAGGATGATAAGAATCTCATTACTGTCCTGCAAGTGTTACAAGGCTTGTGGGACTCCCCTGAACCTCAAGAAGTCCCAATCAGCTAAAATTCCATTATGAGTCACCTAATATCCTTAAATAGAATTATAAATCTCCCTCTGATCCTGTTCACTTTGGTCAGATGGCTGATGTGTCAATCTTTGTAAATGTCCCATTGCAATAATAAAACCTGTGAGCATTATTAAAGCTTGTTCTGTTTTGAGCAATGCATTTGAAGTGTAAGGTTTTGTAGCACATGCAACAGAGAATATTTCAGAATCTTCAATCTTGAATTGCTTTTCTTAATCCTTAAAACACTCCTAAAACATGGCATATCCTTCTTTTTTTATACATAGTGAAGTCCCAAGGAAGAATGACTTTTCACAAGTAATGTGCTAAGAAAACTGTAGATCTAGGATTTATTCAATTTCTTATTATCAAATAGAGATTTAATCTCTATTTTACTCTTTAACTTGATCTATGAAACAAATTTATTTGATTTCACAGACTCTTAATTATTACTTTGGAAAAAATGATACCGTATTTAAATAATACATTGATAGTAGCATATGCAAAAACTACTGAAAGAAAAAAGTTACTATGAAAAAGTAAATTCATATTTATTCAACTCAGACAACACAGAGCTGGGTTTGATAGATCACATAGTATGATGCTGCAGTAATGCTACAACTGGTATCTGATCCAGATTTTATTCCAATGCAGATATTTCTGGTGGTATTTGTAATTCTAATAAATTTATGTTCTAGATATGTATAACCTGTTTTCAAAACCAGAGCGTCTGCTTGAAAAATATATACCATTTGATTTTGATCCTTTCT
Source organism: Corythornis vintsioides (assembly GCA_025447755.1). Classification (NCBI taxonomy): domain Eukaryota; kingdom Metazoa; phylum Chordata; class Aves; order Coraciiformes; family Alcedinidae; genus Corythornis; species Corythornis vintsioides. The sequence continues at coordinate 22,189 of JAOEGS010020799.1, forward strand.
ATTTTAGGGAGAAATCTCTTTAGTAAGAGAGATCTTTATAATCTTAGTTATAATATAATCCAAAGTAATTTTTCTTCAAAATGAGCACTACTTTTTTTAAGGTGTAAGTGAAGAGAAAGTGTAAGCTGTAGTGTTTTGTGTCTTTAATGATAGTATTCAAACTTTATATTCTTTTCCCATTTTTAAATATCAATCAAACTTGTGGCCTCCTACATATAGAAATGTTCTCAGATCTAATGACAACTTAGCCAAATTCTGATGATGGTTTATTTTACATTTAATCATGAAACTGTAACAGCTTTCCAAACTGTAAAAAGAAGGGGCTTTTTTCACTCATGCCTAAAGTACAACTGTGTCTTCACTCTCTTGTTTCTGAAAAAGAGATGGAGAGGACACAAGAGAGCTGGAAGATATATATTTTTTTTGGCAGAGCTCAATATACATTGTTTGCTCTTTCTCTGTTCAGTTCCATCTCCACGTCCAGACAGTACGTACATAGAAAACAGTGTGTCAAACAGAGCCTCTGTCTTACCAGCAGACAGCAGCACGGTGGCAAACCACTCAAAGAGACAAACCACCTTTGATACCTGGTGAGTTGTTATTTACACAGATGTGTAGAGAATGGCAGGGAAAGAAGAGAAAAAAAAAAGGATTTTTAGCAGGAGGGAAAAAAACCTCTGTGTTTTTCTCAAAAATTCCAGTTGTCTATATGTGCTTAGTTGCTTCCTCTGACTATACTGACATAGTATTGCATGTTTTCTCTCCCCTTTTGAGCAACAAGAAATATTTCATTACACCATCACACTGAATGCATTAAAGTATATATACTTTGTCCAGTATTTCCTGATTTTTTCCACTTTTAATCTTGGTTAAAGATAATACAAAGCACTTGTATGTGTATAGTATGGATAGCTTCATCTGTGGATTCCAGACCAGAAGCATGAATTGTCAGACAAATGGAAACAAATATCAAAATGCATGTTTTAATATATAAAATAGGACTGTATTAATGAAGAATATAATATTCACCCTACAGTGGGGACTACTGCCCTTTTTGCTTATGCACCACAGAAGGAAATAAGTATGTTCTATGGGAAAATGGACTAAGCAACATCTTAATGGTGTATATTGATTTAAAAAGATTAAAAGCATCACATGGCTCCATTATATAACATAGAACATTTAGCTAGAATTATGCTACTAGAATGACAACATATGCATAGCTGTGCAGGACTTAAGGGGAAATACTTTAATTTTGTTGCTCTGAGAGCTGTTCAGCTCTAAAATACTCTTAATCTACTTTGTTCAATCACAGTAAAACACATTGATTAAAATAAACAGATGCAAAGGATTGGTGAGAGGAATGGACACGATGTATTCACATGGTTCAGTTATGTTTCTATCTGAAACTGCTCTCCAAAAGTGTGATAAAATCATGCTATCAAAAAACTATTTCAGTGGTTTGTTGACTTAATGTGTTTCCACATGAACATGTGAATTATCTGCTTAAAAACTTAAGGGGCTAAGGGGTGGGGTAAGGAAACAACTGGTATTTCAGCTTGTGTCCAGGTTGTGTCCATATCAGCACTAGAAGATGTTTATTCCAGAACCCTTGTCACCTGCTCTGATTCACTAGAATCTGCTTCCTGTCCTTCAGTAGCTCCACCCACATCCATTTTGTGGAAGTTAGCTGAGGAATCCAGTCATTTATGTAAAAAGGTGGTACTTATTTTGTGACTTATGTGGCTAAAGAAGGTATTTATTCCTATTGTTGAACTCTTTTACATATATTATTGTCCTTCATATCTGAATCGTTCTGTCTTGCATATAACATAAGCCAAATGGAATCTTGTTTTGCTTTATATATCATTCAGCAATATAATACCTTTTATTATATGGTGACTGCAAAGAAACATGTAATGTTATTTTAACTCTGAACTGAAATTATAGCATATGTTATTAGAGCTGGTTGGGAATTTTTTTTACTTATTTTTTTTCTTACAATGCCAAATTACCAAACCCAAAACTTATCAAAGGAACAGACTGATATCAGACTGATATCCACCAGTCTTGGGAAGATTCTTCAGCTCCAGGATGGAATTGCCAGTCAAACCCAGAGATACACTCAAAATAACAAATATTCTTGGGCCGGCATTATTTTTTGGCATGTGAGGAATTCAAGTGCATGGCCTTTGTTTTTCATTATTTAAACCAGAGGTCTGACCCAGGATCTTAGATCTAACGAGAGAACTCCCTGAACCAGAAGTTAGAGGTTATTCTGGAGCATGTTCTTTGTTCCCCTCAATATATTCTCTTGAATATATTGTTTCATCTTGTTGAAATAGTGGAAGGGCTGCATTGATGTTGAATATGATCTAGTGAATATGGCCCTAACTTTGAGACAGTTGGATTTAAATCCTTGCTCCAGTTAATGTGCTCAAATATTTCACAAATTGGAACAGCTCCTTTGAGCTCAGAACCCTCAGAAGAGTAAGTGTTTCTTCCCATGAAATGGGAGGAATGGCAGTGCCTGCAACACCAAGTTACTGCTATTTTGGCATGCACTTTTCTTTCTCTTTGCTTTTCCTACTCCCTGTTTTCCTGAAATGTTTCCTGCCCAGCTCTACATGTTAACTCTGTGCAAGTTGTCCTGGCAATGGTCTAATGTTGTTGCAAAATTGTTCTGTGCCATAAATGCAGCTTAATCAGATTCCTGAGTGATGTAGAGTCTATGTTCCTCTACTTAATTTTATGTATAGAAATTGTGTAAACGCTTATGAAAATGTTGAAAGCTCTAATGGAATGTGATTCTGCTTACATCAATTTTATGATGAAGTAAATATTTGATGTTTGACTGGCATACGTAACTGGTACATGACAATTCATCTTGAATTATGAGTGACGTGTATTCCACCTGGACTTGCCACTACTGTAAAATATTGCTTCTCTCATACTATTGCTTTGTGTTGCCTTTCTTCTGTCAAAGATTCTGTGAATGTTTGCTAGACTCAATTGTCACAGATGTTCCCTTGTCTTTGTGTGCATTTCTTCACCCTGTCCCCACTGTCCTGCCTCTTTAAAATAAAGTTGTTATAAACTCGACTTTTGTCATCAGGTTTTACTCTTAAACACTAGATCATTTCTGAACTTTAGACAATTTCCATTTTAAAATGGTAATTTTTTTTCATCTTTCTAGAAAAATCTGCTCTTTGCCAACATTTAATTTCCTTGAACTTCCTCAGTTTTCTGATGCAGGAGTAGATGTTTGATTCTCATTCACTTGTACAAGCTTTGTCTTGAGCTGGGCAAAATCAGCAGATATAGGCAAGATGCTTAACCTTGTTCTGCCAGCGTGCCAAAATGTTGACCTGAGTTATCTTTACCACTGTTATAGTTCTAAATATTTCCTTGGAATAAACTTCAACATGTAGTACTTCATCTCTCATTACACCGGAAGTGTTGCCTAAAAGATATTTGGGGGGATATTTGGAAAGCTTTGTTGTTCAGACCTTTTATGTCCCGTACAGATGTATTTATTCTATGACAAACAGCTTGTTATATCTTCTTCATACCATCCTGTAAAAAGAATTACAAGGGGAAATAGGTATTTATTATTCTTGTGTACATATTACATAGAAACACAAACTGTCATTCAAGAAAAGAACAAAGAAAAGCCTGTTCCTCCTCTTAGTGTCAAAGGCTTACAATTATCTCTCTACCATTATTTTTTTCAAGTCTCTGAAATAATACAGTGTTTAGTAAAGGTGACATGAGTGGCTATAATATTGCTGTTTCAATGGAACAAGAGTCACTCTTACTGTCCCTGAAACTAGAAGGCTACTGATACCTGAGCAAGTTAGTTTAAATCTTGTTCACCTGTATGTGCAGTACAACTGCTGCTGCATTGTAAATACTTTCCAGTTAATTTACAGAATTCCTGAATTCGTAAAAAAAAATCAGGACATTTTAAATTTGGAAGCTTAAAAATGACCTGTGTTGAGGCTTTAGGAATCTGCTCTGCATAACTTGAAGATGTCCACCTTCCTAATTGCTTTCCCTCTGACATTTCCTGCAAAAGACTCCTACTTATGCATTATCATCCAGAATATTTGCTTTATTCATCTATTTGGCAAGATCTGAGCCTCCCTACCAGGTCTAGTAACCTATGCCTCGATTCGTGACCCTCCCCCTCTCATCAGTGGTTTTCTTTTGTACTCAAAGTTAGATGTTGTAGTGTAATGTTATTTGCAAGGAAGCTTTCCAGAATTTGCAGTTACCAATATTCTGCCCCCAGAATAAGCCTGGTGAAGTATATACTTTGTCAGTTTATGAAATCAACCACTTCCAGTTTTTTATGTTTACTAATGTTGAATGATGCTGAGGGCGGTGGAGGGGTGGGGTGTAAAATGTGTGTATGTATGTATACATTCATTTGTATACTATTTTTAGTGATGCCATAACCTCAGGTGATCTAGCAGCTTTAGTGACTTCTGGGTGGTATACTGCACATAAGATAGTAAATCTAGGGCTTATTAAGATTTGATCTCTGATGTTGAAGCTTTTGATGCCAGACTTTTAGACCAAGAAGTTTTACTATGTGCTTCAGCTTGTGGGATTGAGAATCTTACCTTAAGTAAGCCATCTGTCTGAGGAGCTTAATTATTTTCTGCCATTTTTTGCCTTCATTTATGGTTACTGCCAAGGCTTTTACTTTTAAGCAAAAACAAAAGCTAACTTGGAGAGGTAGTGTTTGTTCATTTATCTTCTGAAGAAGACTTCAAACTCCACTGACTTCTCCATTAGACCAGAATCTTTCTCATGTAATTTTCAGTGGTTGAGAAAAGACAGTAGTATACTGGCAGTTAAAAGAGGATTTCCAAGCCAGGTTGCCTGCTGAGATTTGAATTGCTGAAGAACAACTGAAATGAGCTGTCTACATAAGCATCTGTCTATGGCAGCATGAATGCAGCATGCTTACTATTTATTATTTTTAGTTAATATTAAAGCACATCACTTTGCTTGCCCCATGCATGTTTGCTATTACATCTCAGTTTACCTGCATGAAGTTGGATTTCCTTCTCTGCACATGGCAATAAATACTAGTGATACTCACAGAATTTGTGTTGGTACCTGTGCTTTTTCCAGATCTCAGACCAGAATAACCAATGTGATCTATATTATATGTATTTATACGCAAAAAGCACACAAAGATAAAATAACAGAAAACAACATGTTTTGCCTTTGGTTTCTGCTTAAGGGTGAGCTCTCTGAGTTGTGGCTTTTCTTTACAGTTAGTTATTTTGCTCTTAACAGAGACACTTTGTATAGATTCTAGTGCAACTGCTCTCAAGAGCTGAAGTTCTATGCAAAATACCAAGATACTTGCAGTTTGACTGTAAAGAGTTCAGTGTTGAGTGACTATTCCATACAGATTTTTTCTGCTATTCCTAATTTTTTCCTGTGCCGGCCATTGTCTGAAAATTATCTTTTAGGACGCCTAAAATATCCCAGTGTTTCATTGATCAAAATGTTCTGCTCTATTTTTACTCAGTACAGAATCCTGGTGCTGAGCTTCCTGGTATAATGCTATATATGTTCACTCTCTTCACATAATGAGCATGTGCTCTGAAGCAGTCATTTTTCAAGGTCAGTGCTTTTTCAGAGAACTGTGCTGCAATATGAGTCATAGGAGTTAGTGACATAAACCCGTTGGTGTAAAACCACTGGCTTTTGGGTAAGCAGCAATTGAAAAAATGAGCAGAGTTCTCAGCTCCTTCATTTTCATCCTCTGTCTGGTCACTGTAGTGACATAAAGATGAAACGCTGGTGCAGAATTTTACTTATCTCTGCTTACCTGCTGTAGGGAGCAGTTTTCTCACCCAGGTTCAGTGAGCCAAATAAAAGAATCACACTTGAATAAATCTCTGTCTAAAGTATGGCAAAAAATGTTCCAAGTTTTGTTCTGAAGATTAAGTTCTCCTTTAAAAAAATAGATGTCTATTTTGGAATAGACTGTGACAGAAAAGCCATAGCAAGACACTGAAAAAATGTTAAAGGACCATATAGAGTAACACACAGAGGCTTCCTTATGATCTGACTGGTGCCTTAGCAGGCAAAATAGTGACTGGGCTGGTGACTTGAACTGGGGCTGTGGTTTGGGAAGTTTGCAGATGTGAATGCACAGTAGCTCCTTTGGGAAAAGGCTCAGAAGATTCTCAGCCCCATACACGTGACTTTCAGAGTACAAGCAGGATGCTCAGGGTGCATCTGTCCTCCAACTTTGCTGACAAATTAAGAATCGTTTAGTAAATAATTCAGTGGGTGTTTTGTCTGTGTTAAGCCAGTCTTGTTAGTTCACAGAATCTGTAAACTGACAGTAGTCTATTCCCAGGCTTTCTCTTTGGTCCTTTAAGTGAATAATACAAGACTGTGTTGCTGCTGTTGTGCGGTGGTGCCAAATACAGGGATGTGCCAGAAACAGAAACCCAGAACAATCCAGTTTATTTAAAATATGTGTTTTCAATCTAATGATTATATTCAACTATAGAGATTTTTCCCTGTAGCATTGTAATTTTCATGTTAAATCTATATTGTTGTGCACCTGAATGTGTTTCCTGGATCTAGATGAAAGTTCCAAAAAATCTAAATTAGGAAAATTTCCACTATGCTCTCTGCTTACGAGTCTTTCCTCTAAGCTCCTTCTCTTACTCAACAATTGGGCTTTATTGCAGTGTTTGAACACTTACTTGTATTTATATTTAGAACCAGGTAGAATTTCAAGCTTGAGGTGGTTTTCTGGAGGAATTAAGGAATTGATGGAACCACCTGTTAGAATGAGGATACTCATCAGTAAGTAGGATGACTCCAGTGGTTCCTACCCCAATTATGTGTTTCACATTTGCTTGGAAAAAAATGTCAGCTTGGCATGTAGTAGCAGCTGAATCACCAGCTGATAGCATAGCTTTTAAAGCCAGAATTAGAAGGCAGAGATAACTATAGCAGACAGCTATGCGTTGCTACATTACAGTTGCTCCAAGAAAAGCTGCTCCTTTTTGTCATCCAGAGCCCCGAGAGCTGTGGCTTTCCTTTAAGTTTTCAATCAAGACAATGGAATATTTTTTTTATTTTTTTTATTTTTTTTTAATATAACTTCAGAGTGAAAAAAAAAAAAGGACTATTCAATCATCTGTTTTTTAGTTGCCATTAACATAATGCATAGAGGCCCAATAGCACACCTGCTGACTGTGTCTCCCAGGAGAGCATGCAGCTCTGATTTGAAATCTGAAAGATGGGAAATCCCCTCCATCACGAAGGAGTTTGTTCTGGCAGTTAATGAATCTCATTGTTAAAATCAGTGCCTCAATTCTAATCTGACTTCTCTGGCTTCATCGTTCACCTGCTTGTGATGTTTAAAGATCCTTCTAATACTCTGTAATTTCCTCCTGGACAAGCACTTGTGCGCCGCAATCAGGGAAACTAAATGTTGGGGCTGGTTTGGCTGTGGTTTTTAACATACTAAAGAGAGTGGCATCTCTGGCTCTTTTAATGTAGGCCATTCTTTCTATCTCTGAATTTATATCTGTGACACCTCCTGCATCATTTCCAATTTTCAGACTATTTTAAAGGGCACTGGAGTGGCATTTAACTGTCTCACCAGTGTCCTATGCAAGCCATCTTTTTATGGTGCCCATATCAGTACTTTACATACATAGTTTACTGTGTGTACTTAAAGTAACATGTGTACTTAAAGCAACATGTTATTTAACAGCTGTAGTTAATTCAGATGTAAAACAGTTAAAAGGTGAAAATTTGGTCTTCAGGCAAGTCACTTGTTCCACTCTTGGGCCATCTTCTTTTGCCAGCACTGCCTCACCCATGCATGACAAACTAACTGAGGTTTTTAAGTTGAAATGGACAACAGTAGCTCCCCAGCTTCCCTGGTGATAAATTTGGAACCCTGTCAGCAAAGGTCAGGAAGTTCTCTTGACATTGATTCTCTCTGGCGACCTTTGCAACTCCTGGCTCTCCAGCAAGCAATGGATAAACTGGACCTGTGCTTTTATACCTCATCACCATTTGTATGTTCTCTCAGATATGATTTTCATTTTTCTAAAAGACCTTGTGTGTGATATTTTGGTTTGAATATTAAATTCTGTCTTAAAAAAAAAAAAAAAAAAAGACATGCATGCTTTCCTTATCCCTAAATAACTATTCACTGGTCTGAGATAATCATTTTACCCTAACACTGTGTTCCTCCTATCCCATTTAATAAGACTATTTAACTGGTATTTGTGTAGTAACCCTTGAACCAATGAATGCTAAAACATTAAGAATGTTTTTGCTTTAATAAATAATACACATTCTTTGGCATTACATCTCATTATTACACACAGTTTATATAACATCCAAATAAAATCCCTCTTACAATACCTTATTTCGTGTTTAGGAAAAGTCCTGAAAACCTTAACAGTCACTCAGAACAGCTAAAGGAGAAAGAAAAGCAAGGTTTTTTCAGGGCAATAAAAAAGAAAAAGAAGAAATCTCAAACCGTAAGTATACAGTATTCATAACAGAAAATATGTTTATCAATTTTGAATTATATCATTTTAAAATGCCAGAGTAGTACAGTACCCTTGTATTTATTTATGATTTGCCAGTGTGTATCTCTTTGTTCATTTTCTTTTTTTCTCTATATAAAAATCAAATTCTTTACCTGTTATGGTTTATTTATCTGCCTTTTCACCTACTAGTCCTGTGCATATTTGTTTTCATTTGGACCTCTTGAGAACCGGTTTTGAAGCAAATTTTAAGTTAATGTTGCAGCAAATTCTTTTGTAGGATATGGTGATATCATTCCAAGAACATCAAATGCTTTACTCTGCATCTTCAACGCTTAAGTAATTTCACACACCGTATTAGGAGGAAGTCAAACTATCACAGATGAGAATTCTTTCCAGTGTTTTTCATGGCAGCATAATGATAACAGCCTCTGTCTTCTTGCTGTATCCAGTGGCTGGAATAAGGATGATGTGTCTTAACCATTCTTAATGTTTTATTTTCTGTGGATTGTGGCTTTTTTAATTTGGTATAAGCCTTTGGCGTCTCATAAATTTTTACATTCTCCCTCCCAGAAACTAGATGAAAAAGAACTTCCTTCTATCAGAGAGTAGTGATTTATTAACATATCAACAAGTTTTATAATGAAAATCTCCATAAGAACTGAAGTTACTGAAGTAACTGGAGTCAAGTTTCTGTATTTATAACTGCAGCTATAGTTTTGAAAATTCTCACAATGGAGTAAATCACATTCACTCCTGGTGAAAGGGTGATCAAAATTACTGATTACAAGACTGGACAGATTTATACATAATCTTTATTCCTGTTTCTTCTCATAAGAGAGCTAGAGGAGGGGAGAGAAAGGCTTTGCATTTGGGTATTTATTATGTTGGTTAGTTAGAGCTAGTATCTCACAGCAAGATGAATAAAGGAGTGAAATCAGACAGTGATTAAACTCTTGCATCCTCAGCTAGGTACTTACTGACATCAACTTGATTTTTGGACTCAACCAGAGAGCTGTTGTTTCCAAAAGGTTTTGAAACATATTCTGTATTCCTAACTGACAAAGATATAAGAATAATGATCTCTTTTTACATGCTCTATATACATTGATATTCTAGAATTTGTTCTATATGCTTTTTTAATTCAATGACTATTGTATTTTCCAAAGGCAAATTATAGGATTGATACCATATATTGTCAGAATTAAAAAAAGAAAAAAAAAAAAAAAGAAGAAATGAAAATAATTATTAAAGTAAGGACAGATCTCTTGAATTTCAATACTATGCATTTAGTTTTTGTATCTTATATTGCAGACAGACTCAACCAACGGGGAGAATCCATGCATCAAGAAATCCCTCTTTCCTCTTTTTAATTCAAAGAATAATTTAAAGCATAGTTCTTCTTTGAAAAAGCTTCCTGTAGTCACTCTACCCATGGTATTAAATTTTAAGTACAGTAGCACTGTAAAATGCTCCAGTAAACTTGTTTTACTGACTACAGCAGCATGTTTTTTATTTTCATGGGATCACTTTCTCTTCATGCCAGTTAAGTATCTTGGGCCAGTTCGATAAATTTAAATAAAATTGGCAATTCTGTTGAAATTGGTTATGCCTAAAAATTTTCAGTTTAGTATTTGATATACTGAAAATGTAATTTACACAGTTCCAGAGAGAGTAAGACCTGGAATTAAGAATAAAGGAGGAATTCTCCTATCTTATTCCATTTCAGGCATTATAAAAATTAACCAGGTTTGTTTTATTACTATTTTGGAAATACTTTTTTGTTTGGTTTTTTGTTTTTTTTTTTCAATGCAAACTGTTAATTTACATATAAATTTAATCAAATATTAACAACAGATCATGTGAAAACTAAATTTTAGCTCATGCCTCTGCTGTATTTTTAGTTATCCTCATTGTTCAAGATAACAGACAGCTTGTATTAAAAATGTTATATTTTAACTTTCCTTTTTTGGCCTAGAATTCCTGAGATGAGATAAAACTCTACATATAAGCTTTCCATATTTTTTCCTTCTGACATAAACTTTCAAGTTGGTGGGGCAGGGGAGTTTATTTATTTTTACTTCAGTTTGGGATATTTGTGGGGGAGAAGAAATATGGGGAAAAGAAAAGTTCTTGGCTTTTGATGGCAAAATCAGCTGAACTTCATTTTAGAGAGATTTTGATCTTTTTCATTCAGGAATAAATTTATAGAACTGATCCATGGTCTTAACTGCAGTATGGAATGCTTTTTAAATGAAGATGAGGCTCCAGAAATTTTTTTTCTTTCTTTTTTTTTTTTTCTTTTTTTTTTTTTTTTCTTTTTTGAAGCCTTGTTTAACTGCTCTCTCTTACAGCAAATAACACTAACAGCATGTGAATGCTTTGAGGGCTAAGGGTATATCATATCTGCATGGTATCCACAGCCACTTGCTCTTACTACGTGGAAAAATATTGAAAGGTCATTGCAATTCTGCTGCAGTAATGGGCTTCACTTTTGTTCTGTAATTAACTGGGGGAATTGATTTACAACTGTTGTTAAGAATATATTAGGAGAGCAGTATGTAATACTTTGTTGCAGATGCCTGGCAGTGATGGTCAGGATCTCTTGGCATTACAGAAAGCCATTCATTCTTCTAATCACCAGAGCAGCAGGCAGAAGGATTGGCATCCTGAGAAGATGACAGAAATCCAGCCTCCTGTAAGTGGCATTATCAATTCCCTCTATTTTAACATCACTGAGGTATCTTGACAGATTTTTCTCTAGTGAATAAAATATCACTGCATTTGACATTGTTTCCCAACCTTTCCATTCCCCACTCACTCAATGAAAAAATCATTGCAGTCCTGCATAATTCTTTTGAAAATCTAGACGTGAATGACAAGGAAAAGAAGAGAGACTAAACCTCCCTGTGTCAGTCTTTGAGCCTTCTTTCTAAATACTGGCTATGGTTTTATATTGAAGGCAAGCACCATTTCAGTGCATGTCTGTGGCAGCTATGCAGTGCTGTAAAATGTCCTCAAGTTAGCTCAGTAAGGAATGGTGAATCCTGAGGGCACACTGCTACTTGACACACTTTGATACTTGATGGGATCACCAGAGCATGGTGACCGCATTACGGTGCGGCTGTGCCTCAGCTGTCACAGGCTGCAGTTCAAGCAGGCTGTGTTATTGAAGCATAGCACTGCACTAAGGCAGCTTTACCCCCTCCAGTTCCAAAACCAGCTTGGGGGACAGGATTTCAGTGGGAGCTTCAGTGTCATTACAACAGTGAAAACTGAAGAGAGGGGTTTGTTGCAGCTGCAGTGTTTGAAGAAGCAAGATCCTCTGTGTGCTGTGGAATTTAATGAGGCTGTTTTTGTACCACATTGTGTACTCAGGCTTCCCCAGGCTCTTGCTGCCCATCTCAGTAACCCCAGGTCTCCGTTTTCCTTCATCCTGCTCACCAGTTGAAGAAGCTGTGAGGGACTAGAACAGTTAACCACCCAGCTGCTGAGTTCTGCCAACCCTTATTTCAGTGCAGAGGATTCCTCAGGATTCTCTATAGCCCCTGATTGATGTTCACAAAGTGTTTAGGAACTTGTATTTCTGATATCTGTGCCTGGTAAAATGTAGCTGAGGTTCTAAAGTTAACAGTAGGACTAGTGACAGATGGAGAGCTAATGCGATTGTCTATGCCTCCATTTTCATAGGAAGCAAGGTTAAAATAATTGATGGGAACAATTTTTTTTTCTGATGTAGAAAAGGTTCCATTTTTCAGGTAGCTAATAGATTGAATCATAATGAGAAGATGTTTTCTCAGGTGTCTATTCATAGCTTGGAATGAAATCTTCCAAATTAATACAAATTAAAAGTTCAGAAATCCCATGAAGTTGAAGGTGTTCAGTTTAGGATATGTGACAGTTTTGTTCTAGGAAGTCTGACACGATGGAGAGCAGAAGGTCAAGTCCTTTTATGCGTGTCTTTCAGAGCCAGCCATTAAAATCTCTTCGGAAGCTCTTACACCTCTCCTCTTCAAATCACCCTGTCCCCGCTGAGCCTCGCTTCCAGCCCTTACCAAGTCAGCCAGCCAAAGCTTCTTTTCCTGAAGTGCGGATTCACCCGATGAGTCAAAGCTCCGGCGGCGGCGGCAGCAACATGCGCCAAGAGCCGCAGCCCAAGAGCAGGCCGACGCTGCAGATACCCAGCCAGCTGGAACCCACCTGGCACGTCTCCCCGGTCAACAGGAGCGCCAGTGATGGGCCTCCCTACTCTGACCAGCTGCCTTCCAAGAGCGGACAGAACGGGCACACGTATAACCGAACCAACCGAGCGCGAATGCCAAACCTGAATGATCTGAAAGAGACAGCCTTGTAACGGCACTCTGGCAAACAGGCCGGTTCAGGTGGAGGTCAGCGTAGGGGAGTGGGGGTGGTGCTTCTGGTGATGGTAACACTGCATTTTCAGCTTTATAAAGGTGTGCAATATGTACATGTGGAGCTACGCTGTTCGGCACCACAGTGAGAGTCAGGGATTAAACAGTCAAACAAGTTGAGTTATGAATTACCAGTCATCAGGAAGGTCACTGGATGCCAGGCAGGGTGTGCCAGTCAGGGAGAAAAACGCGTTGTCGTTTTCTCTCATTTACATTCCAGCTTAGTGCACATCTCTGTCTGAGAGCTGGGAGACTTCTGGTATGTATTGGCACTTATAAGGGTGAAAACATTCATGTCTAGACCTATGCCCTTACTACATTTTTTGCTGCCTAGTTAAAACAGTGGGGTTTATGTGATAAAAGTGTATCCCCGTTAAGGGTTTAAAGTTAAATTGTATGTCTTAAATTTGTTTTTTAAACTTCCATATTTGATAGGATTTGTAATATTTATTTATGATGACCTGATATCGTACTGTTATAATCATATCTTTTATGTTATAATGTAAAGTTATTTTGAGCTGTTTGAAACATTGTGAAGCAGTGCAACAGCTACAGTAGTTTCTATAAAAAACTAACAGTAACATTTATATATTGCATCAGGAGTATTTTATTCTATACATATATATATAAATGGAAAATAACTGTCTGTTTTTTAAATATACTCATTTAAAAGAAAAGTATTGTTATGACACTATCTGCCATATTTTTATACATTTGTGATATAAAGTGCAGTATTATACTTCTAATAAAAGGAAGTTGAATGTGGATATAACCGTGACTGTAACAGTATGAATCTTGCTCAGCTATGAGAGCCCAGTATTACAGGCATTTTTGGTAAAAAAAACCAGAAAACAACATTCAATTCCAGGCTTTATTACGGGCTGTTTTGTTGAAGGTATTGGCTAAATGTAAGAGACTGCAGAACTGTACAGTAATCTAAATGTGGTTTGTTCTCCCCTGTGTCCTTAGCTTTTCTAGTAATATTAATGAGATTTCTGCATCTGCATCAAGAGCACAGAGCCCCAGTACCAAATTTTTGTTTCCTCTCAAGAGAAAAAGTGCCCCATGACTACAAGCTAAAGCAGGTGCTCTTCGACTTAATAGCAGGGGTGAAAACCAAAGAGACATAGCATGAATTGCAAGTGAAATGCCAAACTTCAACATGCATAGCATGGCACTGCAGATCATGGTATAAGCTTTTATGCATTTGTGTATTTTACATCTTGTTTAGCAATCTATTAACTAATAAGATAAACACTGTATTTAAATTGAAACTACTCTTGCACTTTTTATTATATTTCAGGATGTATTTAAAGCTACAAATCTGATATTTGGATATTGAGGAAGAAGGTTGCCATGCAGCTTAATTTCTCCTTAGGTCTTACTGAATATTCCCATGCACAGTTCAGTTATCAGTCTCAGCAAAATACTAGATCATGAGTTCCAGTCTCCTGTACAACATTGTTAAAACTGACTTTATGTTGGTGAATGTTGAGTGTAGCAAATATACAACCTGATTCCTTTGTTGCTACCTGTAGACTAAATGAAAGGCGAGCCAGTAGGAATCAAAATAGTTACACCAGTCTAAACTTTGTGCAATAAGAGGAGAGTCAGGCCTGTAGTGTCAGAACAATACAATCTTTCCTTTTTAAACTCATTAGTTCAGTTCCCTCATTACACTGCAGCATAGTTCATTTTCTAGATGCTGTCCTCATCAGACACTTATACTTGCAAATATGTCATCTTTTCCAAAAAGAGATTAACCTGAATGTAAATTCCATGATTTAGCCATAGATGTGTGTAGTTGACAGAAGCAGACAGACAGTAAGAGCTGAACTTCCTTACTTGGATAACAATGCAAAGTGGACACACTATGCAGTACCTCTTGAGTCATACCAAAGTTCTAACAATGGCAAATTCGGCACCTTTATGCTAAAAGTCTTTGTCAGAAGGTACAGTATGGAAGGATGTTACACCAGGTTCATCCAGGGCTAAAAGTCAGTCTAGTAAATTAGAAAAATTGCAAAATAAGAATATTTGTGTTGTCAATTGCCTGCAAGAAATGTGCATGTGATTTTCTGTAGATAGATATATGATACCTAGATATATATGATATATACTGTGTTGATATATCATATATACAGCATATATAAATACAGTAGACATGAAAGGGTATTCAGCTTTTAGTAAGGTCAGTGGGCATCCATGAGAGACATTGTGATGTTTACTGTCAGGTTTAGCAGTATATTTTAGCAGTCTCTTTTGGATTCACAACTAGGTTAGTCCTGTTAGTCCTGCTTTGAAATGAGCTGATGCCACTGAAATCCCTCCCAAAAGCAATGTCCAAGAGTGGGGCTCTAAGCAGTAGGGTCTGAGTGTCTCCAAGGGGGTGCTCAGACCAGACACTTCTGTGCTTTGTGGAGATGGATCTTTTTGCCTCTGCAAGACTTCTAGCTTGCTGGAAAGAGCTTCATGCTGGGGGTGATGATACTGGGCTATGTGTGGCTGGTCTGATTTCTAGCAAGGAAAAATGTTTCCAAAGGATTTTCTTTTTCTTTCTCAGCACCCGTTGTTAAATCAGGGTAATCTCTGACTGTACATATTGCTGTTTCAAGTCGTTAGCAAAGCTTCAAGGTTTTTCTTAAAAAAAAAGTTTTTTCTACTTCATACTGCATTTTCTTCTCGAATCAACAAACCATAGTAGATTTCAATTGAATAATGAATTGTGTTGAATGTATGTAGTATTTTCTTCTTTCTGTCGGAAAGAAATTCCAGCAGCTCAGCCAGCTGGTGCTGAGATAAATTGTGTATTTTTAACCTGGTCTAACTTCCCAATATTTAGAATATTGCTAATGTAATTTTGCTGAGGCTTGCAAAGGAGTCTTATTATAGTCACAGAGATTTGCTGGCTTAATAAAGGGGAAGAAAATTACAGAGCCAATGATTTTTTTAAGTGTGAGCTTTCCTCTTCACTGGTCTGTGAGTCTTGTACTGTACGTTCTATAGATTTACTTAGTGTAAAATATCTTAGTTAAACTGCATTTTATTCTTTAACAATGTTTTGCCTTTTGGCATCATTAATGATGTGAATAGAAAAAAAAGTATGTTTCAGAAATGAATTATAGTCATCTGGCAGAATACATGCTGCCTAAACTTGTCTATATGTTTTTACTATAGCTCTTGAGCTCTTTTTAACTAAAAAATGAAAAAAAAAAAAAAGCACCTTAAGCTCATAATAACTGAAATTGTGTATGTCTTTAAGCTGTCCTTTTAAACTGCCATGTAAATGTATTAATCTAGAACAACCTATTTTTTTCTTTTCAACAGACCTGACCACAGAGAACAGCCCCTTAGAACTGTTTAACACTCTTTGCTCCATTTATTGCAGTCTATGATTTGTTGCTTCTCTGAGAAGTTACCAGCACAGAGCACCGGACAGGAAGCCAGTGATCCCAGATTCAGTCTCTTCTTCCTTATACAGTCCCCTTCCCACAGGGCTTGGGACTGATACCAAGCTTTGATTTCTCAAACCAAGTGAGATCCACGTGCGTGTGTGGGACCTCACACTACTCCATTTACAGATACCAGCTCTTTTAGAGCAGTATTAAAACAGGCTTCAAACTTCCCAACCTACAAGATATCCCCATGGTCGTACTTAGGCTTGTTGCCTTTCTCTCTGCTAAACCAACTTGTTTCTGGGACCAAAGCTGGAGTGGTTTTTCAAGAAGCAGTGTCCTGTGATAGGATTTTAGTCATTCCTTATTGTTGCAGTTAGGTCTCTTAACAGATAAATCTTACTAGTGTAAAAAGCTATATACCAACCTTTTATTTTTTTCTTCAGAAGTTGCTGTAGTTATTTGCTGAGTAGACTCCTGTGTCAAGAGCTGGGAGAGTATTTAAATCCTGGGCACATAGAGGGTATGAAAAGGACAGCCATATATAATATACTGCAAATTGTGGGGTGTCAGTGAATGTTTATTTTTATCATTCCAGGTAGCATACATAATACATCTATTAATGCAGTTATATCATAACCATGCATCTGGCCTGTTGTTCATGTAAATAGGCCCACCATTTGAAATAGGAGTGTCACAAAAATTATTGGAAAGGTGCCCTATCTAACCATTTTTAAAGGACCTTCAAATCAGGACACTTTAAGAACAGGTGCCTTTCCCTACAGAGCTCTTTCTAATGGTGTCATGATGTTAACCATTCATTAGCTGGGTTTGTAGTGAATGAGGAGAAAAGCCATTTAACTTCTGGCCTTTGTTGAAAAGGGAACAATTTGTGTAAACCCTTTCAATAGAATACAGCTTGGAAGCTCTTGATGTTGATTCCTTTTTCAAAGGGTCAAACAGCAGCAGTGCATTAATGTTCAGGCTCATCAGGCAAGTGAAGGCTTGTGCACATCCCTTGATTTGGATGTTGTATGGAAATTGAAGATGTCTCATTTCACAGTCACGGAGCAAATTTTCATGAAAATTAAGCAACACAAGTTTTATAGGAGATCCTCTTTCAAATGGAAGATAAAAGCTGTGGTAGGTCATCTGTTGTCTCAGTGAACTGTCTTTAACAGGTACTGCATGAGACAGCATAGGTAAATCTGATGGATCAGGTCTGAATTTTGCTCTCTCCAGGTTCTTTTTTGATGCTTGGTTGTTACCTTATGTACAGCCAATTGACTGGTGCAAAAGTTGTCTTTTGACAAGCTAAGTGGAAAATGTGTGAGAAGCATGAGAGGGCCAGCTCTGTTATGTTTGGATGCTTTCATTCCACCAAATCAGATCGCTTCTCAGGCTCCTTTAGGATGTGACTTAAAATATGCAGCTGGGCACAAAGGACTCAAGACGTGGCCCGACAGTCTGAACACAGAATTTATGGCTTAGGCTGAGAGAGACATTACACATCTCTTGTCTTCTCTGCAAGGCAATCTACCTCCTCTTTCTTGCAGAATGTGGTCAAGGTTTAATTTGTTTGTTCTGAGCTTGTTACTGACTCTAAATTTTGAAGATATATATAAAAAGATTCTTCCTCTAGGTACTGTTAGCAACCAAGTAATAAAATCTTGATGGGCCTTCATCTGATTTACTTCTGAAAACTCCAAGCCATCTGAGCTCTCCCTCTAAAAATCCCAATGCCATTCTTTGCACTGCTTTGCAGTCTTCCCTTGCCCTTCCCCTCCCCCTCGTGGTTCTTAATATTGCAGTTGCCTTGTTCTTTGTTGTTTCTCTAGTGCAGATTATCAGGGAGTTAGAGGCCTTATCTACTACTCCACCCTGTTTGCTGTTTTACTCAAACAGCTATCCTTAGACTTGCTCAGGATTTTCTTCACTTTAATTTTCCATTTCATCTGGGTGAGATATCTTACCTCATAGTACCCCACCAAAACATGCTGCCTACCAGGCTTTTCCTTCCACCAGGTCTCTGTTTTCACAGGGCATTGTTTCTCTGGAGCCATTCCGAGAAATACAAGGTGGCATCTTTAATTGTACAGGCATAGAAATGCATTGTGAAGTAACAGCTGTCGTAGAGCTTTCCATTAGCACCCTTAAAGCATGTTCATAGCACAAGTTGGAAGCCCCTATTCAAGTTTCCTATAGAATATGAACCTCTTGGTGTAAACTCTTGACATGTAAATCCAATGGCAGAGCTTTTAACTGTTTAGTAACAAGGCAAAACTTTAAGTGTAGGTAACTGTCTGAACTTTCCTCTGTCTTTTTTTTTTTTTTTTTTTTGCTAGTGCACATCTTAAGAGTCGTACTACTGAAGGATATGTCTAATTGAAAGGAGTATCATATATATATATATATAGAGAGAGAGAGTATGGAACAATAAGCTAAAATATTCCCTGAAACCATAAATTTGTTGGAAATTCTATGCAGGCATTTTAAAGTCTAGTTATTCTGCTAAGGACTTCCAGGACTGCTTAGATCTCCACTGTGAAATGCTGAATTCTGAATTTGTGTCATTTGGGAACAGAAAGGAAAAAATGTGAAACAGAAGAAAAAAAAAGTGATCCTTTTTTCACAATCTGCCAGTACAGACTATTCCAAAAATAACAGGCTGGGGAGGTAGCTTTCAAAACTTCTAAATTTATGGATAAGATTCCCCAATGTTTTTAACAGCTACTAGAAATCTAAAGCGCACAAACTTAAAAATCTACCATGCTTTCTGTTGTGGAAGGGTGATGTGATGTTAACCTTTTTAATCCTGGAATACAAATTGATTTTAAAATGTGGTGAATATTTAAGGATGACTTCATGCAAGTTAATAAACCATTTGTAAAGTGTTTGTATACAACCCTTTGTATCATGTTGTTGGTACACCTTACCAAATTTTTTTGGGGCATGTATTCCATTCTTAACTTCTGTACAATTTCTATTGTTGTTGTAAATATTCTAAAAGAGAAAAAAAAAATCCTGTGGTAACCTTAATTATCAGCATGGAAATGGTTAATTTTTACTGAGCACAATGTATTTTTGAATGGGCCTTCCAAACTATGTCTTTAATAAAAATGCAGATTTTGCACTAGAACATTGGCATTGCTCAACACCTGATTTTATTCCTGACGTGTCTCCTTCAGAGCACCTTCCCATTCCTTACCTTGGCTCAAATGAGCAGAACAGACTGGAACCACGCCAGGGCTCTGCTGAGAACCTGGCTCGTATCTGTCCACAAGTCTGATGTTTCCACAGGAGCACAGACAAAACAGCTCTGAAGCACCTTGTTGCCCATCATTCCTGTAGTCCCACTGCAGACATTGGAGGGGTTTCTTCCTTTCAGGTCAAGAATCTCTGATACTCTCTTTTTTGAACAGCATCAACCCACCAACCCCTTCAGCAGGAATGACCCAGAAATTAAAATGCCCTGAAAGTATCCAACCCT
Organism: Corythornis vintsioides; assembly: GCA_025447755.1. Lineage (NCBI taxonomy): Eukaryota > Metazoa > Chordata > Aves > Coraciiformes > Alcedinidae > Corythornis > Corythornis vintsioides. The sequence continues at coordinate 42,044 of JAOEGS010020799.1, forward strand.
TAAATTGTCTTTACAGCAGAAGAGGATCCACCATTTGAATAGCACATTGGCATTTCATCATGATCTTACTATTAAAGACTGAGCCAAAGGCAGCTTTCAGTACACCAGCCTTTTCCTCATCCTTGATTGCTGTGCTTCCCTGTACATCTAATAAAGGATGGAGATTCTCATTAGTCGTCCTTTTGCTGTTAATGCATTTATAGAAACATTTTAATAATATTTTATGGCAGTAGCCAGATTAAGTTATAGTTGGGCTTTGGCTTTTCTCATTTTCTTCCTACATAACCTCATGGAATCACTTGTCTTCCTGAGTAGCTGAACCTTCTGCCATAGGCTGTAGACTTTCCATTTCTTCCTTACTTCCAGCCAAAGCTCTCTGTTCAGACAAGCTACAGGCTCATCTGAAGACACACCAGTATAGCCTGTTTCTGTGCCTTAAAGATTTCCTTCTGGAGGAATGACCATCCCCCCCTAAGCTCCTTTGCCCTTCAGTACGGTCTCCCAAGGCACTGTGTCAACTAATTTCCTAAACAGGTTGAATTCTGCCCTCTGGAAGTCCAAGGCAGCAGTTCTATTGATCCCTCTCCTTACTTCCTCAAGAATTGAAATCTCTTATAATTTCATGATTGTTATGCCCAAGATGGCCTCCAATCTTCACATCACCCACAAGTCCTTCTCTGTTCATGAACAAGTCCAGCAGGGAGCCTTCCCTTTTTCACTCACCAGCTGTGTCAGGACATTATCTTCCCCACACTCCAGGAACCTCCTGGACTGTTTCGTCTCTGCTGTATTGTAATTCAAACAGACATCTGGTAAATTGAAATCCCCTGTGAGAACAAGTGGTAGTGATTGTGAGACTTCTCCCAGCTGCTAATAGAGTATTTTTTTTCTGCTGCTTAATCCTGGCTGGGCAGTCTATAATAGACCCACACTGCGCTATCTGCCTTGTTGGCCTTCCCCTGATTCTTACCCATAGACACTCAACCCTATCATCACTGTCATTATGCTCAAGACAATTAAAACACCCCCTAACATACAGGACCAATTAATTAAGTCTCTAGGCACCCGTCTTTTTAGATAAGAGGCAGAAGTGAAGTGAATTTCCAAAGGTTGATTAGCAAGCAAACTACACAGCTAGGATCAGAACAGAATCAGAAACATGTAGACATTGAAAACCAGAAGTAGGAAGCAGGCAGCAAGGCAGCTACAGCCATTGCAGCAAAACACCACCAGCAGTGTAGGGAGGGGGCTGGGTAAACAAACAAATAGAACAATGAATAGAATGCACACAGTATGGGGAACAATCAGGATGAACTAGAGATCTGTGTGTGATCTCATTGCAATCACTGATGGGACAGCTCACATGACTGGAACACTGTCATGGATGGCTATGTCCTTTTTAGGAAGGATAGGCTGGCAAGGCAAGTTGGTGGAGTTGCTCTCTATGTGAGAGAGCAATTGGAATGTATTGAGCTCTCCTTTGGGGGCAATGAGGAGCAGGTTGAAAGCTTGTGGGTAAGGATTAAGGGGGAGATTAGAATGGGAGACATTGTAGTAGGTGTTTACTGCAGGCCACCTGATCAGGTTAAGGAAGCTGATGAGGCCTTCTACAAGCAGCTGGAAGTAGCCTCAAAATCACAGATCCTTGTCTTCACACCTGCTGGGACTGCTCAGGCACCAGTGCCCTCCCTCTTTGGGATAGATGCACAGATTGTTAAAAAAATAGGGAAAGGGTCCCTGGTGCTGGCCAGGTTTGTACCACAGGTGTGTGGGAAGCCAAAGAGTGACTGCTGCCCTAGAGATCCCCGCAGCCCTCACACATGGGAGCTGTGGGGGATGCAGCTGCCACACGGGGCATGCTGAACATCATCTTCCAGGCAGAGACAGGGACATGAGCCATAGCAGCCAGGCAGTCACTGCTGGGACATGGGTGCATCATCAGAACCTCCACACACACCAAATCCCTCATGTGCTCTACACCCCCTGAGGATCAGGCCATGGAGATCAAGGAAGTTAATGATCTCCCCAGCCCTTTCTCAAGGATGACAGAGACTGGTGGAATGAGCATGAGGAAAAAAGCAGGATGAGATGTCTGCCCTGTCATAAGAGCCCTCCCTTGGCTCAGGTGGGACAGCAGGGTGTGCCTGGGTTTGGGGACAAATAATCAAGTGCAGATCTGCCCTCCCCAAGAGAATCCAAGCCCCATCTGCACTTACTTTGGGTTCGACAGCACACTGTGATGGTGATTGCCCCAACCTAACACCCAGGGCCAGAAGCACCACATCTCATGGGATCAAAACCATGGCCACGAACCTTCCCACCTTCCTTGATGTGTGCCATCTAAGCACCCGTCAGCTTCACAGCAGGCTTAAGATTTACCACCAGACACAGTGTGAAACAACTTTTTATTCAAGACAACCCTTCCCTTTGCAGGCTGGGCAGTTACATCACAGGACTAGAGGCAGTGGGGAGGCTGCACGGGTGGACACCTCCACACCCACCCCAGGGGACAGCGCTCAGCCGCACTTGCCCAGGCACTCGAGGAGCTCCATGCGGATGGCGATGCGCACATGCCAGCCCAGTGGGATGAGGCGGATGTAACGGGCCACGATGGGCGGCCGCAGCAGGTTCTGCACCGAGGACGAGCGGTCCGAGTTGCCGTAGAACACCTGAGGGGAGAGGTGTAGGCAGTTAAGGAGCTAGAAATCCAGCCCCGTGAGTTTGGGGTGCCTGTGTAGAGCAGAGGAAGGGGAGGCAGCTCCCTCTCCTCCACCCCAAAATATAAAGATAGCCAGATGCAGATAATATAAAATATAAGATAGCCAGATTTTTGTCACACTGGCTGGGTTTTCTGAGTGACTCATTTTCCCCACATCATTCCTGCACTTTTTCTGGTTAGATTATACTTAATCTCATCCCATTCTCTCTCATTTGCCTTCCCACAGTGAGGCACTGTGTGTTCAGAATGAGTGTGGTTGACTTCGGTAGTTTGCAGTTCATAAGCCAGGCTGTCCCAGAAATGCTGATATAAACAAGACATATTTAAAGTCCCTTTTCCCTTTGAACTTAATCTGGACTCCACTATCACCATTAGAAAAGTTAAAAAATGTATTTTGCCCTTCTGTGGCTGGTCAACATGGCACTCGCTCTGTGCTGCCCCTGGACATGAGGTGAACACTGGGCCCCAACCAACCATTGGGGCACCTCCCTGCCTGAAGACCCGATGTGTTCATGTCTCCAAACATGCCACCCCTTCACCAGCAGCCGAAGAGCAAAGTCCACTGACCCGGTTGTTCCCAGTCTGGTCCTTGTAGTAAACCCAGTTGAGGTTCTCATCAGTGCGGTACTGCATGCTGTACTTGGTCATCCACTCGTCAGCATCGCAGCGCCCTTGCGTGAGGATCCCCGAGATCACCTTCACTTCCTTCAGGTCAATCTGCAGCCACTGCCCATTGTCTTGGTACTTGGAGAGCCATGCGCACCTGGGGAGACACCACAAGCCCCTCTACATCCTCTGTTTCTGCCCTCCTGGGTGGACCATCCTTCTGCCAGGAGTCCACAGCCCTGCACACACGCCTGCCCACAGGATGCATTGAGATATTTTTGGACTCACCCAAAGCCTTGGCCATTGAGGCGTGCCTTGTTGGCTGTCCAGGAGGAGTACCAGCCTGTATACTGCTCAGGGTTGGAGCAGCTTATCTGGTCAGGGGTGACAGCACCAGATTCGAAGCCCAGGGGCTTGTGATAGGGGCACTCTACAGAACAGGAGAAAAAACTGTTTAAGGGACACGAGTGGCTTTTTTTCCTGCATGTGTTTGCACACTTACTGTTGACACTCTCTGTGGTGTTACTGCTCACTCTTCCCTGGCCAGGATGCTGGGGATGCTCTTAAACCCAGATTACCACCATCAGCAGGATTTTCTGCCATGAGGCATGGGGTCTTCATTTCTAACTCTTTTCTCTCTCAAACTCAACAAACCTGTGTTACCTGCAGTAGTTTGGGTGGAAAGTTTTATTCAGATGTTGCAATCCAAATCTTCTTGCAAGAGTGTGAAAGTAGATCTATACTGGATCCATCAACCTGGATCCATCTTACAGGCCTCTGCCTGGTCCTTGAGACATGCCTGGCACAGATTTTCTTGCTTTATATCCTTCTGTTCCTCCGCTCACTGTCTTGATTTATGGCTAGGCCTGCACAGCAAAACTGCTGAACCTGCTCTGAACATCCCTCCACAAGCACCCTCAGATCTTCTGCATTTTCTGCTATGGGGGCTATCTTCATAGCTGGAGATGGTCTTGACTTGTGGAAAACTTGTGAGTACTTGTGGGTACCAGTGAGGTGTAATGATTGACCTTGCCAAAGGCTCAAGGATCTCCATCTCAGCTTTTGCCTTCAGATCTTCAGGCTACATGGGGAGCACCAGCAGTCTCCCAGGGCCTGGCATGACTGCAGCCTCACTGGTGCAATGCCCCAGTACTGCAGCCACACAGTCAATGTCTCATTAGTAAGCTCCACTAGGTCAATATTGTATGCATCAATATCTCATTAACATATCTTGCTTAGTTGGTACCTCATTAACACGTTTTTCCCCCATGAAAACACAGAGCTGCCATCCTACCTTCCTCCAGGCATGGAAACACCACTTTTTTTCCACCACCTTAAAACCTCTTGTGTGAGAGGGTGTCCATGCTGGGGCGGCCCCGCGTGTTTACTACTCGGCAGGCTTATCTTGAACACCACGTAACTTTAGTTTTAGCAACACTAATCCGCAGACCACACAACAGTAATGCACTTAGCAGGTCACCTTCTGGTGTGTCTGGCTGGGCCACGCTCAGGGACCTGCAAAACAGACACCCGGTGCCCGCCCAGCCAAACCAGCTAAGCCATTTAACACCATTAATGCCAACCTGGAGAAAATTCATGCAGCAGTTCCAAGGCCACCTGCTGCCCTCCAGCCATGCCAGAGACAGCTCTGCAACACCTCAGCACAGCTGCTCTGCAAACCATCCCCAGGCAGAGGGGACGCGGGGACTCACCGCCATGGCTGGGCTGGGTGAGGAGAATGCAAAGATACCCTGCCTGGCTGCAGTTCAGCATTGCTACAAGGCTCTGTGGTGTGTGCATATACAAGTGCTGCTCCTTTCACATGGATCCAGGGCTGCTGGAAGGAGGAGATCCTACATAATGACCTGGAGTGTTTAGTAACCTCATCTTTGCTTTCATAAGCCTACAAGCTCTGTGAATGGTGTCATATCTTCTTGCCAATACATGTTTTTATTTGCTTTCTAGCCTGTCCTGGCTTCCACTCAGGGCTCTTCCAGAGTAACTCATTTAACCCCCTCATCCCTCAGGGCAGCCATGCCAAACACTGAGCACTGGGGTGACCATTTACCCCATGCATCTCACCTGGAGTACCAAGTGGGTAGCAAAACACACACCAAGTTCTTACACAGCCTCTTGCAGGAGCTGGGAAGAGGTGGTTGCAAGTGGGCGTGAGGCACTTTCATCACTCAACTCCAGAAGAGGTGAACACCTCTGAAAACCTGTGTGACTGAGGCCTGAACAAGAGTGCTGCTTCTGTGGGACACATGAACTAAACCTGAGGATCATCTGGGCACTACTGCTAAAGCCTTGCTGGGGTAGCAGGTCAGGGAAAATGCAGCAGCTGCAGAGAATAACAGGGAAAGAGATTGATCAGAAACCTATAAAACATGATCTGTGAGGAATGGCTGGAGAAGCTGAGCAGAGGCAGCCCAGGGAAAACTCAAAGGAAGCACAATTATGGTCTTTTACTGTTTAAAAATATGCTGCAAAGGAATAATAAACTGTTTTCTTTGACCCCTGCAGAGAAAAGAAGTTGTACACAGGCTAAACTGCAGCAAGGGAGAATTAGTCTAGGTGGTAAAAAAGGTTTCCTACATCAAATCCTGCACACATCAGTAGCTGCCCCAGGCAGTTTTTGGGAGCACCAGTTCTGAGGGCTGTAGGGACAGGTCAGTCAAATGGCCCTACTGGTCCACTCTGCATGACCTCCCGAGGCCCAGTCACAGCCCCCACTGCTGCTGCCCTTCTGAACAATGGTGCAGGGTCCATCTCCTTTCCACCCAGTGCAGCTTCCCCAACTCCACCAGCATCTGGTTTTGGAACAAGCACCACCATAACATGCCACCTCTGCTGTGCAAGGTGCAATGGGGGAAGCTGCTGAAGAACATCAGACAAGCATGGCTAAAGGCACACTGGCCCATTACCTGGCATGCACTCTAAGCTGTTAGTCCCACTGGACCACACCGAGTTAGGACCTCCTTGACAATCACATTTGCAAGCCTTGCTGTGCCACAGCTCCAGTCTCTCATCCTAAAGGGAAGGTAAAAAAATCAGTAATAAATCAACATAGTCATCAACAATAGTGACATGAGATTAAATATGAGTCCAGAAGCTTAGACAGAGACTTGCACCCTCCCAGGCTGCTGCACCTTCTCTGAACCCCTTTAAAGCCAGTTCAGCATTAAACATGGGATGACTTTTCCTTGACTCAGAGGTCAGATCATGTGTCTGGGCTTGAAGGCCCAGGTGCTACCACTCCTTCTGCCCCAAGGCACTGGAGTCATTCAGTGCCAGACCCCCAGCATCTAGCCAGAAGTCAAACCAGCCAGAGAGACTTACCTCTCCTGTGGAGAGGGCCATCACAGCTGGGGTCGTGGGCATGGAGGGAAGAAGAGAGAGAGAGAGAGAGAGAGAGAGAGGAAGATCTTAAATGAAGATGCTGCAAGTGTCAGGAAATAGAAAGAACATTTACTCTGAGCTGAAGACAAACTGAGGAAGGATTGATAATTCTACCACATTTCCCAAGATGATTGCCAGGGGAAAGCAAGAGGATGTGGGCAGGAACAGGGCACTACACATGCCTGTGTTAGTTCTACTCCTCCACTGCATTTTCTCTTGGTGCCTTTGGCATCTCCTCTTTTCAATCAGATACACCTGAAACATCCTGAGGATAAACCCATGCCAGCACCCTCAGCCTTTTTTTTATGGTCAGTTTTGCCTCATCCTTTTTTGCATCCAATTTCCCTTTTCCATTTTGCTCCTAAAATGTATGAGCTGATAAACCCCAGAGGTGAAATCCCAGCCTGGCATCACCACAAGTGCCTGGTGCCTTCAGAGGAGCTGGAACACCCTGGAAGGTACCTGGCCTGAGATCACTCCCTCTGGGCAGGCTGGAGGAAAACAGAATGTAAATAGGTCATCCCAATCCATCTTACACAGAAAATTTTTCTTTTCTTTTTTTTTTTAGATAAATCAGTTCTTGTGGCTGTAGAGGGAGCCACTCTTTTTATAACATCTGACCTGTTTTATCTCCTGCCTGTCATGGAGCAATGTTTTTTTTATGAGCCCTTTCCTTGCTGAAAGGGGTCTCCCACTTTACAGTTAAGTCCAAAGTAGACTCTGTTGATAGTATTTGGATTGATAGAACAGTGCCTAGACAATTGAAAATAAAATACTTTTTTTTAGGAATAGACATATGACTGCTGATAACTCATCAACATGAGTCAAATGTCAAACACCATGTTTTCAGTGCCAGTAGGGAACCTGCAAGCCACTGCAGACCAAGCTGTCAAGCACATAAAACTTGTGTACAGAGCCATGAAAAACCCTGCACCTCCAAACAAGAGGTTTTGTGAATAAGAAAGGAGGATATTTTCACCAAATGAATTAGACTCTGAATTATTCACTGAAATCTAGTTATGATTTATTCATTCATACACTGTCACTTTGCTGAGCCTAGGAAGCTCCAGCTAATGCTGGGAATGACATCTCGCATTTCTATTGCAAGTTTCATCTCAAAAGACTCACAAACACTGGGCAATTATAATCAGCTGAAATATAAACTACATACAAAGCTCTGTTTATTACTGAAATGCAACTGCTCCTTGGGTGTGATGCTGAGACTGAACGTATCCAGAATCTGAAAGACCCCAGCAGAGCACAAAATTATAAATAACTTCTTTATAAAAAATCCTTTAACACAGATACTGTCTCCTTTGCTTCAGTGTCCCAGGGCAGCACTTCTGACATTGGGAACTTACCACATTAGCCCAGGGCATTGGCCCTAGGTCTACAATTTTTAGTGAAGATCAAAAGGGAGGCATGAAGCCCAGCAAGAAACTGTGGGTGCATATCTCTGCATCTGGCCTCTTGGAAAATGCAGGCTGAGGCCCGGGCACACACTGCATTCCACCTTTACCATCACAGATGTCACTCTCCCAATCCCTGTGACTCTGTGTTGCAATGACAAAAGCAAGGTGGAGGTGCAAGCCCAAGGCCATGCAGCACCTTGTCGCCTTGGTGTTGTTCCCCACACAGAGTGAGGGTGGTTTAAGTTAATGCTGCCTGTCATCAGATCAATACAATAGAAACCAAGACAGTTTCAACTATCAAACCTGCACTGCCTTTGCCAACAAAAAGCACAATGCAGCACATCTCCTGCCCACTTGATGCTCTGTTTAGCGGTGATGCTGGAGTGGCACTGGCATCAGAGGCATGGAAGCCAGGTTGGCAGACACCTCTTCTGCTCCTCCAGCCCATGCCATGGTGGCCCTTCCCAGCAAGACAGGCATCCTGCTCTGGGAGCACCAGCTGGAAGGTCTAGATTTGCTACCCTGGGATTTGGGAGCTTTGCTCTCCAGCCAGTACAGCCCATCATAAATCCCCACCAACCAAGTCTGAGCTCATGGGGTGGCAGCCTTGAGTCCTCCAGTCTTCAGGCCTTCAAGTTTCATTTAAAGTTTTGAACTCACTATGTGTTTCTTAATCTCTTTATTTTCACCTTTAGACGACTAATTTTTGTGGAAAAGCTTTTGTAGGTCATTTCCTGCTTTCCTCCTGGCAGTTAAATGCACTTTTGCTGGCAATGACCTGACAAATAAATAGAGACGAGCAGAGGTGAAAGCAAAGGTGCCTGCAGCTCTCTGCCTAAATACCTGCCTTGGACTTTAGGGGTTTGAGAGAAAACCTAGCAAGAAAACTATTAAATTGTGTACTTTGTATAGGAATAAAACATTTATCTTCTCTCTTCCAGTGGGTATCAGTAGCCCACTTAACATGTTTGTTGGGTACATTTGCCCAGCATGAGGAAGACTGTATTGTGATGAAGCCTGCTCTTGTTTCCTTGGGGAAAGGGGGTGTGAATTACCAGGCTGATGTAGGATATTGCTTTGGGTCCATGCTGAGCCCTTCAGCAGGCCTCCTGAATCTCTGCCTGGCTATTTGAGAGCCAATATAAAAATCCAGCACCTCATTGACAGATGCAGCTGAAAACCTAAGATCTGTAAGTGAAATGACAGAAGAAAACAAAAAAAAAAAAACAAAAAAAGAAAAAAAAGGAAAAAAGAAGAAAGAAAAAAAGAGAGTAGTTTTCAGGGATGTAGGTGTACAATAGGACCTACTCCATAACCAGGAATTAATCCTTCTATCCTGGCTGCCCCAGCATTTCTTAGGTAGCTGCCTTGTAGCCAGCAATACCTTTGTCCTCAGCTAGAAGAGCAGCTTGTAGGATTTTTTAGGATTGTCAACTAAGGGACATTAATGCAAACCAAGCAAGGCTGTGAATTTCAAACACAAAAGCAAATTTCATTGTAATGTATTATTGGGTTAGTCCCACACCAAGAATTGGTGCAAAGTCAGTGCAAGGGTAGAGATGCTGGCCTGCCACCTCTCTGGTTGTGAGGTGGAGGCTCCCAGCCCACCACCACTGCTTGGGCTGGGAGCCTCCACCCCTTGCCTCATGTCTCACTGGTTTAAACATCTCAAATAGGATGTCAACTTGGCTTCTTAGGAAGAGTTAACCTCTGGAAGAGGTTAACTGCTAAGGGCTCACTTGTCCATCCAACTGCCTGCAGCCACAGACTGAGCCACAGGAGAGTAGCAGCCTTGGCCTGGGGCAAGCACAGCAGTGGACAGGCCAAATGTCCTGTCCTGCCTGGGTAGCATGGCCTGGTAACCTCTGGCACTGGGAGAGGAATGGAGAGGAAAAGATGCCCTTGCCTGCAGTCAGCCAGAAAAAGTAGTAATTGATATATTGGTGCATTTACAGCTGTGATGGGCCCTGTCCTACAAAGGAAATGAAGAGGAAAGCTGGCTGCCAATAGTCTGAAAATGTGATGGGCAGCATGCTTTTATAGTGAGTGTGTTTGCCTTCAAGGAAGGTTACAAAGACAATTGGTAATTGTAGGTCAGACAGAACGAATTACTGCAATTCATGGGAGAGTCATAAGTCCTGCACAGCCGCCGCGGGCTGTTGTTATAAAAGTGCAGGACTGAAAAAAAAACAGCCCAAAACATTAAAAAGGAAAGAGCCCTATTTACAGCCCCCGCAGTGCCCCAGGATATTCAGCAAACCATCAGTTCAGTGAAATAAATTGCTATCTGTGCCTATTTGTGAGAGGCAGGGAGATAAGGTATGTGACTTTCCTGTCCCTCCACCTTGCCCTGCAGCATGGTGCATCCAGTGCACTGCACAAATGACACCCCATAGCACAGGATTTGGGGAATAGGGTTTAGACAGGCACCAGGGAATGATTTTGTGCCAGAACACCCATCCTGATAGGGCTGGGCTGGAGCAGGTTCCCTGTGATCGCCCCACTCAGCACCTGGTGCTGAGGAAGATGGAAGGGAAAGATACCTGAGGAACTTGCCCAGCTTTGGGGGATAAGGACAAGAGCTTGCAGAGGCAGTCCTGGGAGTCCAGGATGGGGAGGACAATGGTTTCCTGAGATGGAAGTGAGTTAAAGCAGCAGTCACAACTTGGGGCTAGCTGGTGAAAGGAAAGGGCAAGCAGTATCAGGGAGGCTCAGCTGCTGAAATTTTAATGACAGGAAGAGGTAACTGTGTGTCTTAGAAAGTGTCTTGTCATTAAGAATGCAGTTAAAGAAGAGAAAGAAAGGAGAAGCTAAGTGTGGGCAGAAGTAATACTGCCAAGGTGTGTTTTGATAAGGTCAACTCTGACTCAAATTTCCTGACCATAGCGCCACAACAGCAAGCCACATCTTTTTAGCATGGCTAATATTAATGACATACATACAAGCATGACAAAGAACATTGTAAAATAAAACACAGAAATAGAATATAAGACAGAATAAATACCAGTCACTCAAGTTACTAGAGTAAGTTCACATAAACTTGGTAATTGCAGGCAAAGGGAAATGTTAATGGAGTTGTTTACTTACTGATTTTATGATTCAGGTGGCCTAGAAGATTCAGCTGGAAAATAGTTAATTTGGCCTCTCATCTCTGCAAGAAGCATCTCAGTTTAACAGAGCTCACAGAGATGACCAAAACTGTTTTCTTTCCTCTTGTGCCAGTGGAGAGCACCCCCTCCATGGTGCAGTGCTTTCCCAGTGTGGTAGACTCTGCTAAATAGCTAGCACCTTCTGCACATGTGAGCCTGGGGCAGGGGATAGGAAAGCAGCTTAAAAAACAAAACAATATGACTGGAGCCCCAGAAAAAAGCTGTCAGAGAAATTATAGAGGTGACTGGAATGAAAGGCACTGGTTTTATCATGTTTTCTGAAAGTCACACCATTGCAAGTCCCTGTTTTCCTCAAGCACCGTTTGAGAGCATCAGCAAGCAGGTTTAGGTAAGGCAATCTGGAAGCCACACAGAAGGTTGAGACATTGAAAAAAAAGCATTGTGGGACCTTTGTGCCCATCAGGTGCTAGTTTGTAGGTTGCTATATTATTAACCCAGGCTATTTTTACATCCCAGCTCTGGAAATCGTGCCAGGCAAACGAGGTGACTCATATTGGGCTGCACCAGCCTCGGCAGCAAAATGCTTTTGGCAAAGCTGCCACATCCCAGGCCACCATCCCCCATGGACTCTTCCCCATCTCTCCTTGCCCTCGTGCCAGTGGCAATGGCCCCAGGGACCCCTGCTGCAGCCATAGCTGGTCCCCAGGTTCCCTCAGCACACGTAGTTCCCTCACCCAGACAGTCACTTGGTGGCTGCATTTGTTGTTTATCTCCCAGGGGCTTTTTCCATGGCCATGCTGAACTGGCTCCATGGGACCATGTCATGCAAACAGCGCCTTTATTTTAAAGAGTGCAGACTTTAGAAGGTCCTTTGGAGCTATGCTGGCAGGCACAGACCCCCAGGGCATATGCAGATCTAATCTAATCAGATTTTAATCCACCAAAAGATTTTGGAAGTCACACTGGCTTGGTGAAAGCAGAGTGTTCATCGAGGGGCTCTCACCACCCACAGCCACACTGAGACCAGTGCTCAGCCTGTTTCCCCTGTACATTCTGGCCCTGGCACCCCCCAGGAGGGCACCAGTGCCCCAGCACACATCAGCCTGAAAGGACTCATCGCTGCTGACCACTGACAGATGGTCAGGGACAGAGACTGAAGGCAAGAGGACCAGCATAAGCATCAGCCTTCAGAGGGAACAAGGGCTCATACTTCTTATTAAGCTCCTCTCTCATGCTGACATTTTCCTCACTCATTTTGTGGGGATTTTTCATGGGTTTATTATTATCACACCCATGTAATTTTCTTTATTTGAATGGTTTTTATTTGTTTTCCATTTTCATTCATTTGTATTGTATCTCATTTAATATTTAATGATATTTATCTGAAGGCGATAAAAAACATATTTAAATAGTAACAGTTACACCTATTTAATTAATATTTATTTCTCTTTTTCACTAGATGTCTCCATGTTTCCACTAATTTTTCTTGGTTGTGAAATTATTTGGAAAAAACATAATTTGAAAAAAAACCCCAAACCAACCTTTTACCCTTTTCTTCTTAAGAGATGCATAATTATCTTCCTTTCCAAAGTATTCCTTTGAAATTTTTTGGCAATTTCTGATCTTACTGACATGTTTGTTCCTTCCTGCTTAGAGCTATGCTGAGCATTGCCTGCATAGTAATTGCATTAGATGTATTGATTATGCCAAAGGATGGCACTAAAGATGTTATTTACTGTGATCTGAAGGCGGGTTTGGGCCTTTGCCTTTGTTGGTTTTCTTTTCAAAGCTGCAGATCGGGGGAAAAAAGAAATCCACTCTCTTAAACCGCTGAGATGTGCTTATTCCCTGACATGCAGAGAGCATGGAGGGGGTAATGCTGCCCAGGCACAGCACAGTCAATGTGCTAAAAGCAATATTCATGTCAATCGAGGGCTCGGGGTGCTCCCCCTCACCATATGGAGGGGGCCCAGCAGCTGCTGAGGCTCTCCTGACAGGAGCCTGCCTGCTGCACCATATGCTGCTGCTGCTGCTGCTGCTGCTGCTGCTGCTGTGGTGGTGTCCCCGGCACACATAAACCCAGGCAAGGTGCGGGGGCTGGGGGTTCTCCTCTAAGCCACTTGCTCTGCCAGAGAAAATAAGCTAAGGAGCTTATCATGGCATCAGTGCGCATGGTTTGGAGGACTGACCTAGAGGGACCTTTCTCCACGGTGGGAGAGGCAGGGGTGTGAGGGGGTCCTGGGCAAAGGGTTGCTGCTTGCTCTTTATCCAGAAGAGGAGGACATTTGGACCATGAAGCAGAGGAAAACAGTAAATTAAGAAAAACAGTAAATTAAGAAAATAAGTTAAATACTGAAGGAATGATGCCTGGAAAGTGATCCTGCAAGTAATTTTTCACTGCAGGCTCTCCAAAAATTTCCAGATGTGTGGGTGTCTATTAGAAGCAGAGCAAGGGATTCGGAGTAAGGTATGAACTCATTCTAAGGACTAATTGCAGTTATGCCACCCACAGGGGAAAAAAAAAAGAAAGAAAAAAAAAAAAAAGAAAAAGAAATTCTGGAGTCTGGGTAAAAACAGCTTTCCAAGCTCAGGCACCAGTAACCTTCCCATGTGACACAGAGGAAAATGAAGAGGTATGAGAAAGATGTACAAATATTTGCTGGAAGATTAAAGGAAGACTTATTAATTAGACAGAGCAGGGTCAGCATAACAGGATGAAGGGAAGGCAAGGCTAGTAGAGGAATACTTTCCTATCTATGAAATTTGGTAGACCCACATATTAGATGGAAGCAGGAAGATAGGAAAAACTAGACAAAGCAAAACACTGAGAATTTAAAGCCCACAGGGGAAAGCTGGACTGTATGATAAACCTGCCTCACACTCACACAGATCATACTCTGTTCACTCATTAATGTTTGTAGCTACTGCTTAGCACTTAGTAAGAGCAACTTCAGCCTTGTTTAAGATAATAGCAGCTTTGCCACTGACTTCGATGAAGCCAGATGTTCAAACACAGCAAAGAAAACCTCATTCCACAGCTGGGTTAATAATGGAAGGAAACTGTGACCCTGCATTTTCTGGCTTTTTATAGCTTCGTCTTACGTGCTATCATGGCTACATTTCAGAAAAGTAAATCCCAGAAAACCTCAAAATTGATAAACATTTTTGTCATTTCCTTGATTTGTGATTGCTTTTTGTTCTTAAAGTGCCTTTCAAAGTCTTTTCCAGGACAAAATACCTGAAAGAGCCTTTAAGAAAAGGCAGATCTCCATCAGCCAAGTCTTGCTGCTAGAGAAAATGATGAGGTTTTGATTAATCAAGAGTTTTGATTAATGAAGGACCAGTCTTTCATGTTATACTGTACCTCATTTTTTCAAATCAGCATTATTATTTACTCACTGGCTCAGCTGCACTACAATTTTCTTTGCAAATTCATATTTTGACAAATTATATGGCAACTTTTTTACACTGCAATTATTTTGTGAAACAGAGCTTTACTACTGAATATTCATAGAGCTGTAAGAACGCTGCTCACTCATGTACATAAATTACACATCTCCACGATTTCGCCTTTCCCCGGATTATTATGCTTCCATGAGAATCCAGAGAAGAGATTCCTCTGTACCCCACAGCCCTTGGCAGAAGAAAGAAGCATGGATGAAACAAGACATACAAAGAGGGGACATCTGAAAGTGCCTCTCAGGAGGCAAAGTGCATACCTTTGTACCAGAAAAGAAGAGACAGCAGGACGCTTCCCATCTTGAACCGCATCTTTTCCTTCCTCTTTTGGGAATAGCTCCTTACTTAGCTTGCTGCTGGGCTTGCTGGGAAGGCATGAGATTAACTTAAGCATTGCCTAAGCACCTTACTCTCCTCCATTCTCATTATTTTATCAAGCGCCATCAAGCCAACCATATAATGATTATTGTCAAAGCTCCATCCTAGAGGATGTGTCATGTATAACAGTCTTTTAAAAGATAAAAAGTACAGAGGTACTGACACTCTGAGTTCAGCTCTCATTGTGTATGCAGATGTGCGTCTAAATAAACAAGGATATACATACCTAGAAAACACAGATACCCCCCCATGGAAATGCAGATGTCTAATACTTATAAATAATATATATCTATTGTCTATTGTATGTAATATGTATTCACTATCTTGCATCCTGATTACTTACCTCTACCCTATCAATGCCTTTCCTAATAATAGGTATGCATAGAAATCTACCCTGGCCTTACTGCTCTTTCAGTCACCTAATTGCTAGAGGCTGAAAACTGCAATTAGTAGATCAAAGAGAAACAGCACGTTTCGGTTGTTTACATGCTGAGAAGTAAGAATCTCAAAACAAAAGAAAGTAAACCTCCCTTGCTAACAGTTCTACCTATAGTATCCTCTCAACCAGTTTACATGAAAGAGAATTACACATTTTCTTTTTAAATGACTGACAGATTGAAGACAAAAACAGACTGCTAGCGACTCCAGTGGATTTTGCGCCCATTCCTCCAATCTCTGTTAATTATGTGCAATTAGCAGTGAATTTTTAATGGAGGTTTGTGAAGGCAATTGCTTCAGAAGCAGCTTTCCTTGTTTCCAAAGATCTTGGATGTGTGGACAGGGAATAGATGAAACCCCTGCATAACTCATGGGCTGCTGTTGAATAAGATAGACCCATCTCTGTTCTCCTGGTCTACACCCATTCAAACAGTGCTGCACAAACAAGGATACTGACTTTTGGCAAACAGAGCCCTGTTTCCTCTAGGAATTCTCCTTTCCCTTTGAATACCCATACATTTGGAATGCCACCTAAATGGGATGCCAGGTGCAGCATCCCTCTGCTGTTGCATCTCCAGCAGCGACATCGCAGCCTCACCAAGGTGTGCAGTGTGGATGGGATGGGTCTCCTGACAAGGGGGGTCACTGCCTTGCTCAGCTTCAGGCAGTTTAACCTCCTCAGCCCAACACTTTTCCCACTTTACCCTCAGGGAGATGGTAGGTTATCACCAGCAGCCCCTTGTATGGCCATCCTGTTTCATGGACCTGGACCAGCTCGCCCCAAACACTGGGGATTACCAATGCATGGCATGAGCAAGCAGGGCATCTTGCCCCAGGCACCAAGAAGGGGGTTATTCTCCTAAAGACAGGGAGCTGTACCTGATTTTTTCTCAGACATCTCATGCCCATATGCAGCATCTGTCTTGAGGCAGAGAGACTCACCAGAAGGTCCAGCCATAGGGTGAACAAATGTGAGCCTCACTGAGGGTACCAGGGCATCCTCTGGGCACCTGCTGCAGTGTGGCTCCAGGCTCTACACAGTACCCAGGCAAAGTTCTCTCTCTCCTCTCTTTGGTGTCTGTTCTAAAACAGGCTGCCACAGACACAGAGATTTCCAGAGCTGCTGAAGACACTCAGATATCTATCCCTTGTCTGCATTGATGAGCACTTGTTAGCTAAATCCCACAGGCTTGAAAATCCCAGCTTAAAAATCCCTAAATACCTTCATCCACATAACTCTTGGAAAACCAGATAGGGCTTCAGCATTTTACCTTATGGTCACATAAACAAAGGTCACCAGGAGGCAGACCTGTCTACTCAGAAAGAAGACACCTACTGTATTTCAAACAAGCAAAACTAAATTCTCCCCCATCTCCTCAAGCAATTTAAAATCAACTTGGTTTAGGGTCAACTCCACCCTTTAAATAGGTCTTTATTTTGTTCAAGAAACACAATAGCTCAGGGATCATGTTCAGAAATAGCACAGCTATTATCAAAGAACATTCCATTCAGAGGGACACCCTCAAGACTAATGGCTCCCCAGTTATAAAATTCCCTCCCCACAGAAAAAAATGGAAGCCTTTGTTTAAAAAATGTGTCTGTAGCACTCAGAAAATCAAATTGGTTCACATGAAGAGTAGAAGAGTCTAAAAATTGAATTCTCTGTATAAGTAGCACACAGTTCAGCTCCTCTATGTCTAATGGTGTTGATGGTCCTTCATTTTAATAACTGTAAACAGCAAAACCATGGCACCACTGCAGACAACATTGCTAAAGGAATCACATAGTTAATTCCTAACAAGCATACAAATTCATAGCAATCATACAAATACTTTCAGGTACAGAAGACAGAAAACATTTTAAAGCCAGTACACAATGCAACACCAGAAAGGGCTACTTAGAAAGGGCTCATTATAAAAAAAAAAATAATATTTTTTAAAGGATAAAAATTAGCCTGGCATTGATTATGAAACAATGTGGCTGGTACAAATAGTACAAATGGTAGGACAGATTGGTGACATCCACACTGCTACCTAAAACAGGAACAGAAGTGATGTGGCAGTTTCAATCTTCTGACCATTCATCTTCTCCAGCTCAGCTCATGTCCCATAGCTGTCAGGTATTTTGTGTGTTTTCTTCCCTCAGACTGTGGGAATCAACATAAGAGTCACCCTGAACCACTAGGATGTTTTTAGTCCATGAAATTGAGAGTACAGTTTGCATTTCCAGGGATGCAACATGAAGACATAGGGGTATATAAGGGTGTGAAGCCCCTGGGATGGCAGCAGGGGGAACAAAGCCAAGTGGAGGCTCTTCAATACCCTGCCTGGGGATGCTCCCTGGCACATGTTCTTCCCCAGCTGGATTAGCTGAACCACAATTTCACCAGGGGTTTGATAAGAATTAACCAGCATGCATTACCAGAGGCCATTGCAGCAGTCCATACCTTGGCCTTGCTTTGTTAACAGATATAGATACAGCTCAACACCATTTGAGGAACCCCACGCCAGCATCTTATGAAGACTTAATCCTTTCTGCCTATAGCTTTCTCCTTATGAGAAACAAATTTACAGCTGAGCAGAGCAGAACTGTTCCTCCACAAACTTTCAAAACACACACAAGGGCATGGAGCAGTCCCTGGCACTTGACTGACTGGCAGCATGTGTGTATGCCCTTGGAGGGGAAGCAGGAGGCAAAAGCAGTCACATGAGAGAGAAGTGCAACTCCGTGTATCGATGTCATGCTTCTCCCAGAGTCAGAGTGCCAGACAGCTAAATCAGAGTGGTGCACACACAGTCATGTGTCTAGGAGCCGAGCGCACACGACGTGCAATGTCTCAGCACAAATGTGTGACTGGCACACTTCGGTTTCAGCGTGGCTAGGGAGTGTAGAAAACACACATTTATACACATACCTGTGAACCACAGGCAGCTCACAGAAGTAGGGTACGGACGTGCGGAGAGAACAAGACTGCCAATGCTTTCAGAGCTTGAGTCAAACCATCACGAGCTGGATCTCTTTGAAATGGATGGAGCTATGATGGTCTACACACACTGATGTTCTGGCTCTTGAAGTAAAACATTCTTTTCACAGGTCTGAAGTGTGACCTTAAGTCTTCCTCTGAAATGGAGTCTTTTTTCTAAATGTGAGAAAACATGATGCAGATAAAGTGGCCACCATGCTCAGGCCCAATCCCTGTAATGCATTCACTCAGTGGAATTGTGGCTGTTGATGGCAGGGTAGGCACCATGGGACACCATTCCTGTTAGATGTGAAGTACCCTCACTGAAGACTTTCATACCCTACATTAGAATAAGTCTGCCTACAGCCAATTTAGCTTTTAGTCTGTATCTTGGAAACAGTCTGACTGTGGAAGACAGTTCACCCAAGAGGGAGGATACATTTCTTTGGCTTCATCTTTTGTGGGCTGTGTGCATGCTGCTAACCAAGCTAAGAAAAGGAAAGACAGGCTTGAGTACCTCTGCAATTCCAGGCTGCAGGATACACAGACTCTTTATGTCATTACAGGGCTTAATTTTATGGCCTTATTTCTGCTAGGTCTCTTTGCTTTCTACTCAAAATAACTTTTGCAACCTGGCTCAGGTATTCCTGCATTGCTCTGACATCTCTAATTTCAGTTTATCCATACCCCAGCGTGTTTCTTTAGCAAGGGCAAGCATGGACAAATGTTAATATTTTCCTTAAGGTGATGGTGATTAAGATAAGTTTCTTAATAAGATGCTGATTAAAGTAAGTTAAGCCAATTTTTCTCTTTCATCTTTAAGATAGGTAAATCACACCCTCCTGCTCTGATCCTGCAAAGAGACTTGAGAGCAGACTCCAGCTCAGCAGAGGTAAAAGACTCTCCTCCTCCTCCAGAGACACCTTGGTTCCAGCACTCATTAGGGCTCCCACGCACAGACAGATGCTGTGGCAGCATCCATGCCCAGAGGTTACCCTTTTCTAAAGTCTTGCATGTGCCAAATGAGACAACACATTATAACTCAAGAGTTAAGTTGCTCTGAGGCAAGCTGCAATGGTTCCTCCTTTTTATGATTAATAAAAACAAGGATACACACAGTACAGGGGAAAACGTGATGGAGTTACCCATGCTTGTTAGCTGTGCTTCTTCTAACACTTGTCCTAACACAGAGGTGAAAGCAATGGTGCTCCAGAGTGCCCTGGTGAGACATCTCCTTGGGGTGCATTGGGCTGCAGCCTTTTCCACAGCTATGTGAGTGACTGTGTGACCTTGGCTCTGCCTGGGAGGAGGCACAGGCCACAGCTTCTCCCCTTTTTCACCACTGCTGCCTCTGGTCTCTGCAGTCTCCTCAGTTATCCAGATGAGGGACCATAGTAGGGTGCAGATCCCTCACCTGTACTTGTAGGAAAGGCTCCTCTCACAGGTGGCATTCAGCCCTGACCTGTGGCAGAGAGAGGCCCCACCTGCACCTCACCCCAGCTGCCAGCCCAGACCTAAACTGCAGCCGTGAGAAGGGGTCCAGGAGAAGATGCAAAATGACCCCCAACAGCCCATAGATCAGGTGGGCTTAAGAAGAGTGATGCTCTTTTATTAGCCTCCCAGCTGCCCATTCCCTGTCTCAGGCAGCCCACAGCTCAGCAAGGCTTCAGCACAGAGAGGCCCACCCCAGGCCTCCTCTCCACACCAGAGGCATGGGTTCTACTGGCCACCATAAAATGGCACCCAAGGAGTACAGTACAGCGAGCAACCAGATTAAAACCTTGTAAATCCTGCCCTGCAGAGCTGTGATGGACAGGCAGATGGAGAAAGCACTGTCTGCTTTGATGCCTCAGGATGCCCTCACTGGGTCTCTGCATTTTGATTAATGTTGTTGCATGAAATGGACCTTTTTAGGGGGGAAAAAAAGCAAGCACCACAGCAATATTGTCTAAATTATGTTCATACTCTCAGAAAAGTGAGGGCCTATGGAAAGGATCCTGCTGAGCTGAGGTTTACCAAACTGAGTGGGGAAGTGGACACTCTGGAAGGGAGTCACCATGCAGGGAAGACCTGGGTAGTCTGGAAGTGTGAGTTACCAAGCACCTTATGAATTTCAACAAGGACAAGAATAAGGTCTTGCACCTTGGAAAACATAATCCAGGAGTGCAGTGCAGGCTGGGATCGACCTGGCTGGAGAGCAGTTCTTTGGAATGGTACCTGGGGTCCTGGTGGCAAAGTAAGCCAGTAGGCTGCTGGGCTGAATCAACAAGGGAATCACCCAGCAGGGATAAATAAGTTGTTATCCCACTCAGTGCTTATTAGGCCACACCTGGAATACTCTGTTAAGTTTTGGTCTCTGCTATACAAAAAAGCTGTGGACAAGCTGGAGAAGGTCAAGAGAAGGGCCACAGAGATGGCCGAAGGCCTGAGAAGGTGCCATGTGAGGAAAGGCTGATAGAACTGAGTTTGATCAGACTTGAGAAAAGAAGGCTTAGGGGAGACCATATCACCATGTTCCAGTATTCAAAGGGTGGCTACAGTGAAGATGTAAACTCCCTTTTTAAAAGGAGTCACATGGAAAATACAAGGGACAATGGGTAGCAGATATTTCTGGGGAGATTCAGATTAGACACAAGAAGAAAACTGTTCACAATGAGAACAATCAGCCATTGGCATAATCTCCCCAGGGAAGTGATGGATTCCCCAGTATGAGACACTTTAAGATTAGTCTGGGCCATCTTGTCTAGACTGTGGTTTTGTCAAGAAAGTTTGGACCAGATGATCCTTGAGGTCTGTTCCAACCTGGTATTTTATGATTCTTCAGTTCCAACTCAGGGGGCCTCTCTGCTCACCACACGCTGCACCATCTCTGCCTCAGGCAGGACAGCTGCTTATGTGCTTATCAGGTTGCCCGTCTTGGGGAGAAAAAGAGAAAAGGGAGATGCATCACCTTTTAAAGGAAAAAAAAAAAAAAAAGCAATTCGGCGCTGGTTCCACTGGGGCTCGAACCCAGGACCTTCTGCGTGTAAAGCAGACGTGATAACCACTACACTATGGAACCGCCACGTACGCCAAAGCTGCAGCACTGTCCCTATCGACGAGAGCTTTTCTTCCCTCACCACAGCCCTGCGCCCCGCACTGTTGTGGGCGGGCAGCCGGTGAGCTGGCGATGAGCCGTGGGGGTTAATTACAAATGCAGTAATTAAAAAATAGCTTCAATGCGTCTTCTGCCCCTCAGATAGCTACAGAGAAGCAGTGAACGGAATAAATGCCTTTAATAGCGCTCATGGTATGGGAGAGCACAGGTAAGGTTTGGAGTTCCCCTGCGTGTTAGGCTGGCAACCTTCAGCCCAGATCCGCACCGCCAAACACGGCCCTGGGAGGCACGTGAAGAGCTTGGAGAGCAAAGGCCCCGTTCGTTACGGCTTTGACATGGCGTGTAGCGGGTGCTTGTGAGGGAGCGCTGTGCGTGTACTCGGTCCTGCTTTGCTTTCAGCCTGTGTGCTCCGCACGTCACTGCTCTGGCCCCCCTCGGAAATGGCTGGAAAAGCTTCCTGCGCATCCAGCTGCTCTTTTATTTGCTCGGCTAAGCTGGTGCTTTACATTTCCGTACCCAGCAGGTTGACCGAACCCCGGGAAAGGCAGGCTGAGCTCCGGGAGAGGAGCAACGCCCCCGTGCCCGGGGTGGGGGAACCTGGCTGCGTGGATTTGCTGCATAATCAGTGACGGGAAGGCGTTCCGCTGATGACTGCGGGGACTTTCGGCTGTTTTTTTGCCCCGTGGGGGAGGAATGTGTAGATGATCTCCTCGGTGCGGGAGACGGTGTTTAAAATTGCGTGCCGAGAGAAAGAAGGCAGGGCCAGAGGTTTGTCGGTAATGCCCCGTTGGAAGAAGCGGCCGCGCGGTGCCTCATCGCTCTGCGAAAGTTAGCGATGTACCCGCTCAGGCACAGTTCAAACGAGGCGTGAAAGCGAGGCCGTTGGCTTTCCAAAATCTACCTTGAGAGCGTTGAGAATTTAAACACAGAGCGCTGCTCCTGAGAGCCGACCTTTCCCGCAACCCGCTGCACGGCCCTGAGCAGCAGGTAACGTCCGTGCGAGCCAGCGCAGCCGGACGGCGGCGGCGGGGCCGGGCTGCCCGGGGCCGGGCTGCTCGGGGCCGGGCTGCGCGTTGCCAGCAGGGGGCGCCCCGCCCTCACAGCTTCGGCCGAGACCCCGGGTCAGGGCGACTCGTCCTGCCAGGCTCGGCCTGCAGGGTTGTGTGAGTGGTTAAGACTTTGCAGCTGGATTCAAACAAACAAACAAACGTACGTTTGTTACACCTGGTTGGAGTTTGGAGGGGTTTTTTTTTGTGTGAGTTTTTTGTTGTTACTTTTCTTTTTTGTTTTCCCCAGAGCTCAGTATTGTGGCCAGTTCTCTTTAGTCTCTTCATCCATCAGTGATCTGGGTGAGGGGATTGAGGCCACCCTCAGTAAGTTTGCAGACATCACCAAGTTGGACTGGAGCATTAATCTGCTTAATGATAGGAAGGCTCCACAGAGGTATCTGGACAGGCTGCATTGGTGGTCCAAGGCCAATGAGATGAGGTTTAACAAGGCAAGTGTCCTGCACTTGGGACAGCAGCAACCCCAGGCAACAGGCTCAAGAGAAGTGTCTGGAAAGCTGCCTGGTGGAAAAGGACCTGGGGGGTCCACAGCCAGAGGAAAATGAGTAAGCAGTGTGCCCAGGTGACCAAGGAGGTCAACAGCATCCAGGTCTGTATCAGAAATAAGTGTGGCCAGCAAGACTAGGGAAGTGATTGCATCCCTGTACTAGGCATTGGTGAGGCAGCACCTTGAATACTGCATTCAGTCTTGGGCCCCTTATGTCAAGAAAGTCATGGAGGTGTAGGAGCATATCCAAAGAAGGAAAACAGACATGATGAAGGGTCTAGAGGCCAAGACTCATTAATGATGAACAGCTGAGGGAACCAAGTTGTTTTGCTTGGAGAGAAGGCAGCTGACCTTAGTCACTCTCCACAACTATCTGAAAGGATAGCAAGGTGAGGGTCAGTCTCGTTTGATCTTCTATGTTTTACTTTGCACTATTTGCATTACCTCAGTCCTCACCATGCTAAATCCTCACATCCCAAAGGGGGTAGCTTATAGAAGTATAAATTAATGCACTTGTATGGTGTTTACAGGACTGTGATTAAAAGTTATGAACAGAAACTTATTTGGAATATAAAAGGTAAGTTTGTTAATTTTCAGAAGCATGCAGTGCCTGGAAGCAAAACAATCTATGTTTTTGTAGCTAAGTGTTGTAGTTGCCTGGACACTTGAAATTAATATTATGCTGAAGCAGCAGGTGACTTACTGTTACAAGGTAGAAATTTTCATCTTTTTGTCATTAGAAGCAATTTTGTAAGGATAAGATGAAAACAGAAGAGATTTATTTCTGTAGACTTTGTTGACTCCCTGCTATGTAAATGATGGCTGCAAGTAACTGGTAGCCTTTAAAAACAATTAAAACATTTTAAAAAATCCTTTTTACATACTGATCATTGAGTAAAATCTGTGTACCTTCCTGACCTGGAGAGCCTGATTTAAGCCAGAGGTGCCTACTGGGAAGTGACAGTCTGGGTGGCTTCAGGCTTTGGGATTCAGGTTTTGCACCTCTGTGCAGTTTATGATTGACCAGACCAATAAAATGCAGATTGAGCTATCATTAGGCAATTCTTGCTCCTATTTATTTTTTCTCATGTTGCTTTACTAAGATTTGGCAAAACCTGAGTGCTCTCTTGTCTATAGGCTCTAAGTAGATGCTGAAGCTAACTTGTGATGGAGGTAGAGTTGTGCAAATAAGGTTGTCATTGCTTCCCAGAAAAATCTGTGGGTTTTTTTTTTTTTCCTTTTTGACATTTCTGATTTTGTGCTCTTTTTCCCAAGGATGCTAGTTTTCATGTCTTCTATTCATCATCTCACCCAGAATCACTGGGAGGAGATTTATTTTCCTATTCACCAAACCTGCTCCTGATTTGTGAGAACAGATTTCTGTCTTCTCATGGCTGAAACAGAATTTAAAATTGTTCTGGACTTTCTCTCTTAATTTCTTATATTCCTTTAATTCTTTTTGTTGTAACTGTACTCCCAGGTCTCTTAGGAGAGGACTTGTCCCCTGGCTAATACTTTAAGTACTTTGTTGGGTCACATAAAAATACTTCTTTGAGCTTGGTAGGGTAAGGGAATCACGGTCAGGGCTCAGAAGGAGTACATTGGCTAAGTTTATCTTCAGTCTTTCTGAAAAAGATCAGTTACATCACTTTGTAGTGGGTTCTTCTGAGAAATAGGCCTGCAGCAGAATTTGAATTATGTATGTGGAATGCCTGCATGGAGGCTTGCTCAGGAGGTCAACATTTCCAAAGTATCTGGAAAAGCAGAATTTGTGCTCTTACATCAGGAAAGGCTGCTTGTGAAGGGATGTCCTGATTTCTGCACTGACAACATAACTAGGTTTTTCATGTCATGCTAGACTACAAAGCAATGTATTGTCAGAAAATTCAGGCCTAATTTCTGTTGCAGCTGTTGATGCTAAAACCCTTTTCAGAATCCTAAGTGTCTGTGTGATACGTGTGAGACCTTGTTGGTGGAACTGGCATGTTCTCTTTGCCCTGTGGAGAAAGGAGAATGGTCTTGTTTGGTACATCCCATGTCCTTAAACTTTGAACACGAAACCTTAATTTGGAAAGCACATTTGTGTTTCCTCAAGTTGCATGTTATTTTGATCCCCACAGGTAACTGGAGAGGTGGCTCAGTCCAGCAAGACTGACTTTATCAGGTTGCTTGATCACATCAGGCCACTAAGAGAGAGGGCAAACAACTTCCATGAATAACAAAAGAAAACATGCAGTAGAGACTTTATGTCCTGCAGAACCTAACAGTTAGGGGTTTGAACCCTCTCCTGTAGATCTTGGGTGAAATGTTTCTGATGGATGTTTGCCACTGAAAAAAAATCTTATAGCCTTTCATTATGCAGAATCTTATCTTGGTAAAAGCTAATATAGATGAATTTATCAAGCACAGCAAATGTTTTATAAATAATGTGTATCCTCAAAGTGCAGTGGAAAGAGGTTATGATGTATTTTTGCTTGCATGCATTTTGGCAGAACAGTGTGATCATACATAAATGATTAGCTGCTGTAACTCTGATCAGGGAAAGTGCATCCTGCCAGAAAAACAAACATCAAAACTCTTCTGGGTCATGCAGAATTCTCACGCCTGGTATGTGTTCCGTTTACTGCCTCGTCTCACAGGAGAGGAACAGCTTTGAAAGTGGAAGCTTGTGTCTGGGACTCCAGAAGCTCAAAGGACTAGCTCAGTCAGTCAAACCAGTGCATTCATATAGTGCCTTCTGCTTTGCTGGTCTGGCATTTTAAATCTCTTTTGCACAGTAATAGATGTATCTGTTCTGTCACAGAAAGTGCAGTTGTCTCTCTGTCCCAAAAGATACTTGATCACTGTGTCTTTCACAGTGGTGGCTGATGCCTTTAGAACTATAAGCAGACTGATGCCAAAAATTACCAAAAAATGCCATGTTAGAACTTCAGGGCAGAGGCAGGAGGGGGAAGATCTTTATCTCTGTTGTCAAAAATCTTTTGCTCCCTATGCAGTCCTGGTGGGACTCTCCTGTGGAGAGGCTGCAGAGCAAGGGACATGAGAAACCCCTTGTGCCCATTCACATGGAGCTTTCTCCCACCACATCGTGCTTTATAACCTATGGTCCTGTTTGGACTCACAGGCCTCTGTGCTGGCCCCTCAGAGGTGGCTGCTGAGCTCTGTTGTGTCACTTTGCCCAGCAGCATGCAGCCCTTCTCTGGCTTTTGGAGAGGGGTGGAAGGAGAGACTGGGGGAAAAGTTGGTGGGATGAGGATGAGTCGTGCTGGGGACTGGGCTAAGACTGTACTGGTGATGTTACAACACTGTTCTCCTCCTGACACCTCACATTGTTGGGTTGTTTGGGGATGTAACTGTTCAAAATCCCTGTGTCCCCAGATTCCTCAGGGGCTGCTGTGCTAGCAGTGGCCAGCAACAAATTGCCTCGGGTGTGATGGCTCTGCCCTTGCCTGGGCACCTGTGCAGAGCCTGAGAGTGTCTGGTGAGCACGGTGAGGAGCTAGGTCAGAGGTGCAGACCCTGCTGCCATGGGTCAGAGCTTATCTCAAAGCGAGCAGCACCACGGTTTGCTGACCACACAGGGGAGCAACGCTGCAGCGTTCCTGGCTTGTCTGATCCCTTTCCAGCAGATAACACGGAACATGGATTCCAGGCAGACGTTTATGGGGAGAACACGTCCATGCATGTGAAGAAATGCAGTGTCCAGGCAGCAGTGAGTTCTTCTGCATGTCCCATGACCTGGGTATGATTGTTTTGGAGAGCACTTCTATCACTAGCATGCAGATACAGTGCCTTGTAGGAATTCAGTATTGATTTCCTTAGGGGCTTTCATAATCATGCCAGTCACACCAGTCTAACCACCAAATAACTGGACAGCCCTTCTTTTCTTTTTTCTTCTGGTGTGCCCTGTCTGCTGAAATGCAAATCATTGCACACAGCAGAAAGGCCGTTCCTCTCGAAACAGATCATGTGACCTCAGATGTGAAGCAGATAACTTCAACCCATCACTTTCTCTGCCCGAGATTCGGGAGGCATGGTGACAAAACAGCTCTTCATTAGCACACGTACAGCACGGCAGCTGGAGGGCTGCAGCCATGAGCTTTCCCATCAGGCTGAACGATGAAAACGTTGGGTTTTTTTCCCCTGGCCATTTCTGAAGAGCAGCACTCAAGAAATTTCCTCACGGGAAGCTGTATAAATAGGTGGAGAGCAAGTACATCCTGAGCTCCTGAGAGAACTGGAGCACCTATTCTTCAGAGCTGCACCCCTCGTTGTGCAGTTCTGCTTTCAAAAAGCATCTGCTTTCTCTTAGAAAGAATCTTCTAAAGGTACTTTTGTAGGAAAAAAAAATCTTGGTATTGCTGAAGCAGACAGAAAAAAACAGGTAATAATCTTTGGGTGGGGAATATATGTATTTTTTAGCTCACTTTTAAAGAGCAAATTGATTTCATCCTGTCTGTGTAGGGAATGACAGATGTTATTTGGGAGTATTTATGATTTTACCCTGATAAAAATCAGTGTGCTTCAAGCTATAAAGTTCAACCTGGACTGAATCACTTATCCAGTACTTATAAGTACAGATGAGATCAAATAGCTTTAAGATTACTGTATTTCATGTACTTTTTCTGTTAGGTGTTTTTATTATGATAATTTTGAACCCTGTTCTAATGCATAACTTAATTAAAACCAGTATGAATTTAATTTGAAGCATGTAGATGAAATTGCAACATGCTTCAGATTTTGACACATATTTATTCTGGAGCTTTGCTTATTCACCAGTTTCCTCCTTCAAGTAAGGACAATTAAATGTGATGTCATTAAGACCCTGCTCATTAACTGCAGGACAGATTTTGCTTACAGTGGGTGTTAACTTTTACTCACTGGTTGGGTCCAGTTTGCTAGAACTAACTTTGCTTCAGGATTTTTGGTTTTCTCCTTGCTTCCTAAAGGAGTCTTCCCCCTGTGGGCATTCAGTGTTTCTGGAAAATGATATGATGGCTTTGTTTTTACTTCAAGGGAATCTATACCCCATTTGTGCTACTCCCTCTTCTTTAACAAAGAAGTCTCCCCAAAGTCTTTCTGTGCAAAAAAAAATGAGGCTGCTTCATTTGCTTATTTTCTACACACACAAAAAAAGTGCAAAATTATCTTTTATTGATTGCAAATAACATGAACTGGTATTCTTCCATTATTTTTCTACAGATTCTCTTTGGATTTGCATGCAGTTCCTGAACTCAACAATTGCTTGAACAGTCTCTGTGAGTTCACACCTTTGCAGTTCTTGTTTTCATTTCATTCATTGTCACGCATTTTTGGGCTCAGGAGTATGAGTTCACCTTAATGAGCTGGTCTGTCTTCATCTTTCAGGCTTTGCTGGCTTTCCAGTATCTTACTACATCCATTCCCTGTTGATTCTTGGCCCAAACAATGAGGCATAGCAATTGCTAGAAATTATTCCATCAGTTTTATACTGAGCTTAGCCTTGCTTCTCAAAGTATGCTGAAGAAATTATCTGTAAATTAGAAGGCTTCCTAATTTCTTTCTTTCACATATATAATCAATGAAAGTCTCTTACTAGCAATGTCATTTTGTCCCATGGATGTAACATAACAGACATAGGAACAATACTGCTTTGCCTGTGTTTGGTGTTCTCATATCAGCCCCAAATTCAGTGTTGGTGTCAAAACTATGGCTGTTGTGCCACAGCCAGGATTTCTTTCATTCTGTTAGTTGGCTGTGGCTGCTTCATCCCATTTTCTGCAGGATGAGTCTTTTAGGTAATGAAATATTTAAGTCATCTCTAGATTCCCATCCTTGACAATACCAACACTGGCAACAAGACAGCTTTGAAGAGATGTCCCTCTGCAGGTCCTAACCTGGGTATTGTGATTTAGTATCTGGGTTCTCTTCTCTAAGGTATTTTGTTCTTTCCTGCTTCAGTCCCTCAGCAATGAACAGAAGCAGATCCCTCACAAACCCCCATTACAGCATCTTTCATTTCTCTGCAGTCCTCATTTTCACAGGAAAACAATTCTAAAGGAAGTCTGTGGATCACAGAAAATAAAAAATTATAGCAAGAAGACATCAAAGGAAAGCCTCTGTCATTGGAAGCATCCACCCATCCATCTATCTGATCTTTATAGAGAAAATGGTCACTATCTCATCATCTCTCCAACCACATGAGCCTTCTAAGGCAAGTTATGGATGAGATAATAACTACCTGTTCACAAATATGATTGAGACAGGGGCAAGTAAGGAAAGGAGGCATGCTGCTGGAGACAGCTGTTGGAACAACTTGTAGGGGAAGTAGCATAATTATGGAAATCCCATCCCAACAAAAATAAAGGGAGAAATCTTTCATTCCTTGTTTATCAAAGGTAAGAAACAAATGGAACAGAGCAAGAGTAAGAAGTTAAAGTCTGTTTTTATGGCTTCCATATCCTCAGACTTGACCTAGCTTGTACTTGTTTTCCAGTAGCACAGCTTGTGTCATTTTTAAAGGTAAGCTATGCTTGAAAGGATGCCTCTCTGCCTAAAGGATCTGCAACCTCATTCCATGAAAAGTCAGCTATAAGTCATTACAGGATTCCCATTATTCTTGAGGCAACCTGGTCTTTATGTGACTGACAGATTGGAGGCAGGATTGGACAGCACCTGTTCCATCCAGAACAACTGGTGCTGATTCATTATCTCTGTAAATCAGGCACTCAACAGCTTATGTTCTGAACCCAAAATTTCTGAGCACTTGCTGCAGTGTAACCTTCAGTGATTCCTCTGCAGGAAAAGAGAAGCATGTGCCACTCTGGCTTAGCCTGGTGCATTCTCTGTGGGCACGGTTGGAATGACATTTTATTTTGCTTCAGTAGATGGGATTTGTATTCAGGGCCTGTCCATCACAAAATGGCCTTTTTGCTGAATTGAGAGAAATGCAGCAATTTATTGGGAGTTGTATCTAAAACTGGGACAGATCACTGGCTTGTAGAAATTGAATTACTGCCTGCTTTTTAGTGAGCATGACAGATTCTCTCTTAAGGGTAATCAGTGGAATAGTTTCCAGCATGCTAACACAGCATTATGTCCTAAATTCTCATCCAGCTACCTTGTATCTCTGAAGCCTTTTTCAATACCTTGGGAAAAGCCAAGCTTTCCATTTAGTCAGCCAAAATTGGAGGCAATTTTGTAATGGCAAACGATTCCTTACCAGAAATTGCTACACTGTGCAGTAAGTAGCTCACAGAAGTACTCTAAAGTTTTAAATGTTTTGGTTTTTCTCTGTCTTTGCTCAGGAAGGCAGTTTTGGCATGGAGCAGGAGTTGGCTAGAACATTGGCTCAAGCCTGGGGGGTGGGAGGGGAGGAATTTCTTCCTTTCTTCCTTTCACAGCTCAGTTAGGAGCAATGAAGAGCCCTGGCCTGGGGGAGACACTGACTCTTTCCACAGGGCTTTGTTCTCCTTGTTCATGATTCTTCAGTTAGACAAGCAAGTCAGAAAGTCAATTCCTGGGTGAAGATGCTGCTTGCTGGAGACTTCACTAGGTGTGACTTGGCTGGAGTTTGAACATCTTAGTGACCAGGATGGCTCTGTAGCCACCTGAGAAACCTTCATGAAATAAAGTAATAGTTTGAATATTGACTATGTCCATTTTAGGATGTGGATATATGGGACTGAAGGAGAATATTATTCCCCTTGACTAGTTCATTAATGGCCAGATTTGGCCTTTTGAAGATAGGATATATTTATGCAAGTTTTCCCCCAGGCTTGGAGTGTATATTTCAGGCTTCATTTACTTCTATCACCATAACATTTCTGTCCCTGTGTCTTTATAATTTTTATTTCTTTGCTCAAGGAGGTGCTAGAAGTCCATGAATTTGGAGGTAGGTGTGGGGCAGAGTGGGGATGACTGGGAGAAAGGCTTGTCAACACTTGTGTGCAGTAGTGATTCAGATCCCATTTCTTGGGTCAGCCCGTTGTTTGCTGTGGCTTGGGTGTGATTGTTCTGTTCAGGGCTCCTGCTGCCCTGTGGCCTGGCATATGCTGATCTGCCTTTAATGAAGATACTCTGGCTGCAATTGGACTTAGCTGGTAAGCTCTGTTTTGCTCTTGGTCCTAGACTTCAGATCATAATTCATGTCATGGCTGGCTGATTTGTGATGAGCTACTGAACACTTGAGATTCTCCTAAGAGGGCAAGTGGGGAGATGGTATTCAGGAGAGCAGCAATTGTTTGGAGGGAAGACAAATTTGAGCTATTAGTAATATCATTGTTGTATTTGATGCTGTCAAAGCCATTTATAAGCTCAAAATTAATGTAACAACACTGTTATGGAGATAGCTCCTTCAGAAGGAAGAAAAGCAGTCCATTATGGGGAAAAAACCCTTAAATTCTTCTTTTCTGAAATACATCCTGACTCAGAAGGTCCACACCCAGCTCAAATGTAGGATACCTTTGTGCTGTGGGACCCTGAAAAATAGCCCCACAACTAAAAAAAGCTGTGCAGTATTAGCATGACATATAAGAAATATATGAAAACTAAACAGTCCCACAACAATAAATGTCTTCTAACTATTAAAATTGAAAATAGACTAGTTATGCATTTATGTTTTCCTCCATCTTATCCTTCTGTTAGTTTTGCTTCTGCTAGTAAAGCCAAAGGAATTAATCTTGTGCAGATGAATTTCTTTGTTGTTTTAAAGCTCAAGTTAAATAAAAGGATTATCAATGAAACACAACAGCATGCAATAATTTAGATGTCAGACGTGCTAGTGAAAAACATACATCCCTGGAGACAGGGAGAGAGAGGGGTAAGTGTGATCAGGTAAGAAATCCTTAGCTAAAACAAAGTTCAGGCTCTAAGAGCATCAGTGACTGTCTTGTTACTTAGATATTAACCCATTTTGTGTCTCAGAGGAGTTGTATTCATTTGAACTTGTTGAGTAGAAAGTGTATTGAATTAGTAAATGATACCATTTAGTGAAGAGCTGAGCAAGTGCCAGAAGAAAATCCAAAAAGGCCATATTGCAAAATATACATTGTTCATGTATTTAGTGAAAACAAATCTTTTATTTAGATTGTTCAGTAGAAATTCAAGAGAAAACTGGATGTCGTATTTAAATGAAATCTATGCTGCAGATTAAGAAATCACTGTTGCACATTAGTAAGGAATAAACTGTATTAATTCCTGAGTTTGTCTATGTGGAATGCAAACTGAAAAAGAAAGCTTGTATAGTTCATCAGGTCCAGTTAGTGTAGGATGTGCTGCACACTAACCTGTTATGAGCTGTAGGTGCTTTAAATTCTGTGTGGTCAAACACTGCTGTTTTTTTTCACTCTCTCTCCCAGTCCTCTCCCTATCAGGAGTGCTAGGAATCCACCAGGAGCCCAGAAGGGTGTGATCCTCATCACTGAAGGAGCACCACAGGGCATTTGTGTAAGGCTAACAGCCGAGAGAAACATGCTTCGTGTCAGCAGCAGTTCAAACTGATGGGCAGCACCATTGGAACCATGGGGTGCAGCAGTTCTGTAGCTGACAGAAGGTCAGAGAAAGGTGAGTGTTGCCTTTGTCTTCAGTGCTAGTGGTTGTTCTCTCTGTAACACACCAGAAGAGGATTGCAAGGTAACATTTCTCCCCAGTCCTGTTGTCAAAACAGTTCTTCAGAGAAAATTATTTTCTAATTATCTTTAAAAAAAGTGCATATCTTTGAGATGCTGGCTGATGTCAGAAGCCAACTGTAGACCACCTCTAACATCTACAGCTTGGGTTGGGAAAGATTCACAGCATCTGAGGTGAAAGCTGAATTACAAATGTGTCTGTGCTTGCTCTGTCACTGCCAAGGCATATGGGGTAAGGTATTGATTGACCTTTTACAGCTTTTCACAACACAGGATTCCTGGGCAAACTGACCCAGTTTTTCTGCTGCTGGGTGATCATGATTATGAAAGAAGTGTAATAAAGCAGAACTATTACAGTGATTCTCAGAAACCATTTTCTGCCATAACAAGTGCCTGCCTTGAAATTCTCCCTGACAATAAGTGAGGCTGTCAGTTGAAAGTCTTCACAGTACCTGATTAAATGTTCAATTAAAAAGCTGATGCATCATTCCCCTGCTTTTAATTGTACCACACCCTGCTATGAACACACCAGGCTTTGCACAGGCAAGTGGGATCCAGGATTGGTTTAGACCTGTATTCAGACCCTTTATGTTCTCTTTCAAGGTTTGTCATAAAAGCACAATTCACAGGTTTGCCAAGAGCCATATTACATGCTATTCTGCAAATGTTTTGGAGATTATTATGCTGAACAAGCATGGTTGAAAAGAAAGGCTCTTTCTGGCTGCCAGGAGAGGACACAAGTCACAGGGAACTGGTGGCTAAGAAGGAGCAGCACTTACTCATGGCTGTGGGGATCCAAGCTGACTGGTTTAAGGGTAGCCTTCAGCTTTGTGTACACTACTTGGCTATCACAGCATCATCAGTGATATATCACAGCAATGAAAGTAGAATGGAAGCACCTGGAGTCCCAGACCTACCTGTAACTGGGAAGCAGTTCTTCCTCTTTGGGTTTGCATCCTATGCACGTGAGCCTTGTAAAACCCTGGAAATATTATATATTCCCAAGTTAGTTGGCAATATTTCTGAGGGTGCAAAAGCTTGGAGCAGACATGAAGAGTCATACTCTTTCTGATTCTACAACCATCAATACACATTGGTGTGGAGCCAGGCTTCACTACCCCAAAACTGGCTTATGATTTTGGGTGCTTGTTTGACAGTGTTTTGTCCTCTCCAGTTGCTGGATGGTATTCTGTCTGCACTTCAACAGTAGCCAAATGATGCTGAACCATCATTCTGTCTGCAGCCCGAGGCTGTACATCCCTCTAATGCATTAATAACATGAATTTAACAGGTACTTGCTGCTGTAGAGACCTTCTGCATCTGAGAATTTCTTTTACAGATGCAGTTTAGCCTAGTGTGAAAATCATGTTCTCATTCAGTCTTGAGAATAACAGCACTGTAATAAGTACAATTAAAAAAAATAATAATAAAAAAGGAAATATTTTGTTAGATTTGCAACATTAACCCTAATGGTTGATATCTGTCTGTCTTCTGTGGTGCCAGTGCAACTGTGTCGTGTTAAGTGCTCAGGGTCATTAGGCAACTCAGGGGAGCTTTAATGGGAAATTTAATGGTTCTGATGCTGGAAATCCCTTTCTGTGTTGGTTGCTGTTCTTTGCCCCTTAGGTCCTCTTCTAAGCAGAAAAGTTGCTGACAGCCTTGCTGTGATGTGTCAGGCTTTCAGAACTGTGGTGGTGGTGAACTCCAGAAAGGACAGAAAATGAGAGAGATCTAAGAGTTTATGCAGGGTAATTAAGGATGGTCTTAGTAATATAAAGATTACATTTCCCTCAGGCAGGAAGATTTTTCTAGGATGGATGCAATATCTAAAGGATGGGAGTCTTTATTTTGGAATTATCTGGAATAGAAAATATTACCACTTTAACTATACTGTATATTTATTAATGGAAAAATAAGCAAACAACTTGCTATTATGGCACCTGAAAACATTGTTAAAAATCTTCCTTAATGTTATACATTTACTAATAGAATCACTTTTCCATGGAGGTTTTTCTTTACCTGCATAACTCTCAATTTAAGAAAAAAAATCCCTATTCTGATTCAGGGATGCTACTCATCCTAGTCTCAAAATTCCTGGTATTTGTGAACAGCTAAAGTAATTGACTAGTGTACATTGTTGTCCCTCTAGTACAGAGCTTTTGTTTTTGTTTTCAGGAGGAGGAAAAACATTAGTATGAAATGTTGATTTTATTTTTATCATCACCTTTTCATTTCAGCAACTCTAGTAAAATAGAACAATATTCCTGTTAAGACATTATTAGTGCTGGATTTAGTTTCTTCTTTTTTCCTTTTTCATGAATTTTCAGTGCTATGCAATGATGATTGTATCAAATCTATAATTCAGAAGAATGTCTCAGGTTTGTTTCTCTGATTCTCCTGTTCATCTGCTGAGAAATGAGCTCTAGTTTTTGGAAGTGGAAGTAGCTAAGATCAGTGCATTCCACTGGTCCTTGTACCTTTGATAGTGTTGTCCTGCAGCAGCTGCTTTGAATTTTTCTCCCAAGGTCAGAAGCATAAAGAAATTTTTTCTTCCTTCTATGCTGAGCTATTGCTTAGGAAACTCTGTGAAGTGAGGTGTTAGCTGCAGGGCTGGAGGCCAAAGACTTGACATTCATGGTCCTGTCTATTTGTTTACAGGTATCCTGTTGAGAATACAGTAAACGTATCATGCATTCATCATTAGAAAACACTTCTTCGTATCATTTTTACACAGTTCCATCTAACGTTGACTGTGCACAATGGACTGAATTTCTCATCTCTGCAAAGACAGCTTGTGTGCTTTCACTGTAGGTGACACTGCACCCGTGTGTGCTCTCTTGCTTTCTGTCTTGGCAGTGATTCGAGCTGCTGTCCTGATCCAGAACTGGTACCGCCTGACAATGGCCCGGCTGGAGATGAGGCGCCGCTATTCTTTGAATATCTTCCAGTCAATCGAATATGCTGATGAGCAAGATCAGCTACAGGTTGGTAATCTTCACTTCTTCCTGTACAAGCAGATAAGTTGTCCCCAGAGGACTGAAGCTGCACAAACAAAATGGGTATGTGGTTCTTTCTCCCTGCAAAGCTGTGTCCTGTATAATAAAACCCCTTCCCTGCCTCACAGATGAATTAATTATGTAGTTTGATATATGCTTACATATATCAAACTACATAAGCAGCAGGACCCTGTACTGCCTCTACAACCATATCTAGGTTAGAGTTTCCTGTACAAGAGCTCTGTTAGCCAGGGGTTGCAGGTCATGCCACTACGGGTGATCTTAACCCTGCCTGTGAGGCAAGATGCATGCACAGAGATATCAGTGTCTCAGCATGTCCACCCAGGCTTCCTTTAGGGTCAATACAGGGAATTAGAAACTTCTTCCTGATATCCAGTCTAAATCTACTCTTCTCTAATTTAAACCCATTACACCTCATCCCTTCACTAGAGGCCCTTGGAAACAGCCCCTCTCCAGCCTTCCTGGAACCCCCTTCAGGTACTGGAAGGTGGCTATAAGGTCATCCTGGAGCCTTCTCCAAGCTGAACAATCCCAGCTCCCTCAGCCTGTCCTCATAGGAGAGGTGTTTCAGCCCTCTGATCATCTTTGTGGCCTCCTCTGGACCCACTCCATCAGGTCCATGTCTTTCCTGTGCTGAGGGCTCTAGAGCTGGATGCAGTATTCCAGGTGAGATCTGAGCAGAGCAGAGGGGCAGAATCACCTCCATCTGCTGGCCACACTTCTCTTGATGCAGCCCAGGATGCAATTGGCTGTCTGGGCTGCAAATATATTAATGCTTGTTGATCCCCTAAACTGATCAGTGTGTGTTCTTGTCTTTTATGTACACAGCTATCCAACTTTTTTACATTCATGCTGGATCACTGTACTCATCCTGATACAGGTAAGGATAAAAGTCAAAGTAATATGGAGATTCTGTTTGGAAAACCTGATGTGAATAAAGTTTGTTTTCAATGTACTGTTTACAGCCCATGGCACATGCTGGAGCTGAGGCTGGATTTCCTAAATACTGTCATAAGAATTTTATCCTGTGAGTGCTAATTCTGCTCCATATCTGCTCAATGAGTCAAGGTGTAAGACAGAACCTGTTGTCCTTATGAGAATATTCAGAGGTACTCAGGGTGCTTTCTTAAACTGCCCTTAAACTGTTCTCATGGTAGTCTTGCTGACATAAATTTTCACCATTTTTTGTGCATATTTTCTTCAACTGAGATGTGATTATCCAGAAAGACTCTGGCTGGCTGGTTTAGGGTAGGTGTAATCAAAGAGGTTGCCTTCAAATAAGTTACTATTTTTTTTTTCCTTCTCTGAAGCAGTTCTGGATCACTTAATTTGATTGGTTTAGGTTTCACTGCAAAGCATGTATCACTGTGTGAATGATTACAAATTAAATTAAACTGCTGGAGATAAATCTTTAGAAACCATCTCAAATAAGGCTCTCTCAATTTATACAAAGAATAACATTTGATTTTTGAAACATTTTAGGAACCTTGGACAAAACTTTAGTTTTGAAGTCAAGCTCAGAAGGACAGACTGAAAGTGATTCCTAAGTCCAAAAAATAAACATTACATCCCTGAACAAACAGAGAACAGATCTAATCCAAAAGGGATTAAAAAGGAGGCTATCTTTTTATTGAGTTACAAAGAATGTAATTTCTCTTACATCTGGTCCAACCATAGGTTATTCCAACTAAAATTTGCACAAGACATTTTGATAACAGGATAAAACCACCATCAAAACCATAAGTGGTTCAGTGTTCTAATGACAACCATTAGAAATGGCAATTTTTATCTCTTAAATACTTTAGAGTGCCTAATGGTCTCTCTGCTCTGAAGAAAAAGACATTATGTTTGAGCCTTGCTCCAAAGCCAAGACAGATGATACAATGCTCCATCCTTTCATTTTTCCATTACCACAGTATTCTGAAAAATAAATAAATAAAAATCTACTTTAGTCATTTAACTAAGAAGGAATTGCCAAACTTAAAGAAAACCAGACACTGCTCTCTTCATCTACATGTTGATAGTGTGATAGTGCACCTCAGTTCAGCTTTTCCACCTGGGTGGGGAAGAAAATAATAGTGCTAGGTCTGAAATGTTGCAAAAATAGCATTCATCTCTATTTTCATATCATAATATTGAAAGGTAATTTTGCAGCTGTTTGTTGCAGATATGGTTTATCCACCTTTGTTAACTGTGTCTATTGCCAGAAGGAACAAAGGTGATGTGCTTCAGGTGCTAGTGCTCAGGACATGACTGGTGCAGAGCACGTTGCTATATGCATGGGCTGCTTGTGGGTGGACATCCAGGCCCCCCTTTTGCCCAGGAAGAGATGTAGGGGACTTTGGGCTGCTTCTCATCACCACTACATGGGGGTCCTGTTTCTTGAACAGACTAAAACATACTATAAACCCTACACCTCATTGTAAAACTCCCCTTTGTCTTGGTTGCCTCAAACTTTCGTTTGTTAGGGCTGAAGTTGGTAAGACTTGATAACTGCTTCAAAGATTCCATTTTTATCTTG
Source organism: Corythornis vintsioides (assembly GCA_025447755.1). Lineage (NCBI taxonomy): Eukaryota > Metazoa > Chordata > Aves > Coraciiformes > Alcedinidae > Corythornis > Corythornis vintsioides. The sequence continues at coordinate 80,323 of JAOEGS010020799.1, forward strand.
GTTTGGAATTTTCCCCTTTCTAATACTCCATGTTGCAGATACCAGAACCTGAAACAAACAAAAATGATTCTCTAAGGTACCTGTTTAGTAGAGAGATGAGACCACCTATGTAAAAGAGATTATGGAGGGTTTTTTTGAGTAATTGCATATCAAATTGGTGGTGTGGAGTTTGTGGTTATGTTTGTCCAACTGCAGGCTGTTTGCTTTCTACAAGCTCTTGATTGCTTGCCACTCTGAGTGACCTTTGCAGCACCCGTGCTAGCTCCACTGATTTAAACAAAATCAGTGGTGAAGAGATGATTCTTTAGGAAACTGCTTCCACTTCTGCTGAGTCATGGGCTTAAGATGTGAGTGTAACAGAGCAAGCCTAGAAGCTTCAAATTGGTTTTGCTATTCCCAAGCACTTCTAAAACACCACAGTTCTCTGGCTTTTGTTTCATCAGTGTGCACTCAATTTAGAGTGATGGCATATGATTCAAAAGGCCTCTCCAAGAAGATAGTATATAATATTCTCATCAGAGAGTAGTTTGCCTGTTCTTCTCAGTATGTGGTGAAAAAGCTACCTAAGATTTTGTGATCTGTGTTTTTCCTTACATTATAAGTCACTCAGTCTCCACTATTCATCTTGTCACTTTCCTCTTTTTAATCTGCTTTTTTGGAATATGTTTTTCAATGAAAGCAGCTCATTAACACAGTAGGGCTTTTGATGTGATCGTTTAGCTGATGCACCCTGAAGCTTTTTTCATTCTCTTATCCTGCTTAACACATTAATGCACTTTGTGATTGGGGTATTATATAGCTGTGGGTCTTGGAAGTAAGAATTAAAATGTTTTCCACCTTACATTTTTCTCCCTGAAAATATCTGCATACCTACTCAGCCTTTTAGTGAAAACATCTCTAGTCAGAAAAAGCTGGAAACTACTTTTCCAGCAAAAGGAAATCACTTTATTCTTTTGTGGGCACACTGAGGGTGAGGAGGCTGCAAATATGTCCTAGGCAAAGTGGTGGTCCAAGGCACTCCCTTCTGTGCCTCTCGAGGTCACCAGGGCAGGATCCACACTTCTGGAGCCCTTCTTCAAAAGGGAACCAAAAAAGAAAGTGCTTTCTTTCCTGCAGTTTCATTCCCCATGATGCCTCCCTTACAGCCTTAACACCCCTCCAAAGCTTTTTGCATAGAGTGGTGGGGAAGAAGTCACAGGTGCTTGCAGCTTATGGTGCCAGGAATGAAGGAATAGACATTTGGAGCATTACAGAAATCTTCACCCTTTTAGTGTGCTCTAAGGTCCATCTGGCTTTGACATGAAGTCTGGGGATCAGTATTTGGCAGATGTAAGAGCACTCCTTAGAAGTCACAGGTGCTCTTTGGTACCCCAGTGGTTAATCTGAAGGCACATAGGTGGTGGCAGAATAGAGAGCTTATTTCAGAGCTGCAGAAATGTCTGATTCCCTGTTATCCCAATAGTGAATACATCCTTGGCAGTGATGTCTTTAGGTTGCCTTGGACAACGACCATGGCGAGGTGGTCTTGTTAGGACAACTAAATCCCTGGGCTTTCTGTGGCCAGAAAGACTCCACATAGCTCTGGGCTTGCATGTTTAATATGGAATATGGCTGTTGCCCTCTAGAGCAGTTGCATGGGGTATGCTAATAGAGAAGGTTCAACTCACTGAGCTTGAGCTAGACTCAGAGTACAAAGCAGATCATTCCCTGTGCTCTCTGTAGCTTAATGGAGAGAGCAAATGCTAGCAGGGGGTATTTCATTCCATGTCTCTTAAGACATGTGCCTGAACTAGGCATGCAGAGAGTTTTTTGTTCCTGACTTTCAATATGGCCTGAAAGAATCTCAACAGTTTCAGCTATAAGATGACTAAAATGAGAGGGGTGCCAAATCCTTCAGAATTAATCCTGCACAGGGCTTGTGGTGAGCTGAGGTTTTCATCAGTCAGCACACTAGTCCCCATACTGCACCCAGGCTTTCACACTGCTCTGGGATAAACAGTTATCCTGTGCAGGAAGGAACCTTCAAATCCACCTGAAAGCCTGCCTGGCATAAACTCACTCTAATGACCACAACTGACCTTTGAGAACTCATCCAGAAGTGGAAAATGGGGTGTACTTTGCAGAGATATGCCCTACAGGGAAGGAGATGAAGTTTCCCAGCTTGGGTATATGCCAAGAAGGAAGGGAGGCTGCAAGGAAGGCAGGCTCGTGTTCAGACTTAAAGGGAGGGCTGGAGGAGGAGCAGGCATGGGCCTGTGTCTGCCTGAGAAGACTGCTGCCTCCAAGGACTCATGTCAGATCAGTCTGGCCAGAAAAGGCAAGCAGTGAGGAATTTGGGTGGTCTGAGGAACTGTTTTCATGGTCTGCAGCCACCCACTCCCTGAGCCCAGAGCCACACAGCATCCAAAGTCCAGCTGCTGCAGCTGGGAGGTGACTTGGTGCAGATGTGCCTGGCTGGTCAGGACGGGGGGACCAGCAGTTTCTGTCCACGGGCATCTGGCCAGACAAAGCTCTGTGGTGCAAGACTGCAAACCAGACTGTGCTTGGTGGAAGCAGTGAACCCTGAGCACCTTGCTGTTACTTGATGCCTTAAACCATTTGCATGGCTGTACACTGAATGTGCTAATTAGCTCTCAGCAGAAGGCTTTTTTTTTTTTTGCATTTTTTTTTTAATCTAGAGCTGATAAAAAGTATTTTTATCCATTTCTTTCTTTGAAATGGATTTTATCCAGTTACAACTTGACTTTTATGAATATCATAAGGCCACAGGCCAGTTTTGGCTGCTGTGAGCTTTGAATCCCTGAAATGGGTATTCTCCAGCAATAAATAATACATTTTTATTTCCAGTTGCATCTAATCAAGAGTACAAAAAACTTACCTGTAGCCCAGCAAAAAGTGTTTACCACAATCATCTCACTAGAGCAACTCTACAACAACAGCTGCCAGAACTCTGTACTCTAGGGTCTGGTTCTGTCTTTTGGAATATAACACATGGTAAAGGCAATCTGCAAGAAGAAAACACTGAAATCTGCTGTTCACTCAGTTAAATATCAAGGGTATGTAAAGAAAATACTGGATTGAAGCAATTAGCAAAGTTCCTGCTTTCTCCATGCTCGGGGAAAATGAGAAGCTCTGCTTTACTTTGCCACTATGTTTTTGTTTATTTCATCTAATGGTTTTCTGGCAGCCAACCAAAAGCTTGCATTGTCTCCTAGCTGTATCAGAAAGGAATGCTTTGCAATCCATTGTGAATAAATAAGATTTTGTTCATGATGTTTTAAATAATCACTGACCAGCTAGTATTTAGCCTAAAAAAATTGCACAGAAAATAAAAGCAGTAAAAGTGAATCTTTAAAACCTGTATTAAAAGTGTAGTGTTGAACTTTAAACAGATAATGGTCAATGAATGATCAGCCATGGCTTCTGAATCTTCTTGCCTTGTGGGGAAGGAGAAGAAAGTCTGTAACAGGCTACATTTGTCATCACCTATGAGAGCAGATTGCTCCAGTGCAAAATGTCATTATGTTAAAGGTAGGGAGAGTGGACCCAGACTCTTCTCAGTGTCATCCAGTGACAGGACAAGAGGCAACAGGAGTCAGTTGGAGCACAAGAGGTTTAGGGGAAACACAAGGAAAAACTTCTTCCTAGTGAGGGTGACAGAGGCTGGAAGGGGCTGCCCAGGGAGGTTGTGGAGTCTCCTGCTCTGGAGACACTCAAGACCCACCTGGATCTGTTTCTGGGTGACTTGGTCTAGGTGATCCTGCTCTGGGAGGGGGGTTGGACTAGATGATCTTCTAGCTCCCTTTCAACCCCTAACATTCTGTGAAAATGTTTTGCATTCTGACCACAGCTACTGGCTGTTTGGACAGGGTTTTTGCATGGGGTTTTTTTGTTTGGTTGGTTGAGGGTTTTTTCCTTGTTTTTTGCTTGTTTGTTTGTTTTTAGTTTTGTAACATAGTCTGGGGAGACCTGGAGCTCTTTTACTACACAAGGCAGGAGTTAGCCACTGTAATACTGCAGCAAGTAAAAGATCAGTGACATGCCACTGCTGTTTCTGGTCATGCTGTTATGGCTCTATGCAGGACTGATGAATTTCGCCATTGTTGTTTTTCTTCTCTCTTTTTTCAGTTTCTGACATTTTCACCAGCCCTAGTGTTTCTCAGGGGGTGGATGAAGGCTTATGTTTAACAGAATTTGAGAAGAAGATTGATGTTCCAGACTCTTATTACGGACCACGACTCTCATTCCCCCTTACTGCTAAAGATGCCAATGCTCTTCTTCATGCTTTCAGGAATGAACAGGTAAGTGCAACATTTGGTTTATATTTACTTATTTTACATCTCTGTCAAGCTCTAGCTCCACAATCAGCTGAATCCAATCTAAAGCTAAGCTGGTGTCCAAGGAGATACTTCACCCTTCCTTTCCATCCCATTCCCCTTTCCTGCCAGCCTCTTGTGATCATACAGGTACATGGGGAGCTGTATTGGGGAGCTGATCTGGTTGGAGGCTAACACAACAAAAAATTAGTCAGTTCCCAGACAGACTAGTTCCCAGATTTGATCCACTATTTGTCTGCATGACCACCAGAGCCAGCACTGGGCAGGGAGCAGGGACTAGTGAGGACCTTCTCATCTAGCACTGAGGTTACAGTGCAGTGATCAAGAAATGGGAACCCACAGCAACTGCAAGGCAGGAGTTTACAGTGAGTACAGTACTGGGGAAAGTGTCCTAAGCTAATTTAGAAACTAGATAACTTTTTCTAGGTTAAAAGTGCTTTGTCTGTCCCCCCCATTCTTCCTAGTGGAATGAGGTGTAAGAGTTAATCACCTCGTTCCCATGCTCAAGACTTCACCATAAGGGAGGAGTGAATATAAAGCATCACTAATGTAGCAGAACAGGGTGATAGCACAAATCCTCAGGAGTTTTCTGTTTGTGGCTGCCAAGGCACTGAAAAGGCTGTTGCTGATTCACTATGTTCCTGAGCAAGCCCCTGTGCTCCCTCTTACATGGTGAGGGTGGGACAGGAGTCATTGCCTGGCACAGCTTTGTTGGAATTGTGGTCATTTGTCCTTAATGATACTGTATGTAAGGGTCTATCTTGCTTTTTAGTTTACTAAATAATGGTTTTAGTGGTGGGGTTCTGTAATTGTCTGTGGTCACTGATGTTAAAAGACACAAAATATAAAGCATGAGCCCACCCAGACTTCACCTTAGTCGCAGCTCTTCTCTTACTGTGTTTGGCATTTTATTAACTAAATGATTGTATGTGATTGGCCTTTTTTGTTTGCTTTAAAAACATGAGTCTTGAAAAGTCAATCTGTAGCTCATCTGTCTCCTCTACCAAACTTCCTTGGAGATGGGTTTGAATTAAAAGCCTCAAAAATCACTGACTGAAAAAAATTCATTAAAAGCATTAGCAGAGAAGACCAGAAGCCTAATTGTTGCATTGTCATAACATCTACACTGTGAACAGGAAGGTAACTTACCAAAGCAACTCTTGATGATATTTCCCTCTATTATTTTTGCAATTTATTGAATTATCATTTATGGTCTTTGGGTTTGGTTTGTTTTTGTGGGTTTTTTTGGCTGTTTTATGCTGATTGGTTTTGGGTTTTTTCTCAGCTAGAACAATGTTTTGGTTTTTTTTTTCCTGTTACTTTGAAGGGATGACCTTATGCAGTGATTCTGAGTGCTGTATAACTCAGTCTCTATCCCTTTCTGTAAACTGGGAGAGTAGAAGCTGTGCACTCAAAATGGGAAAATATGTAGAGCAAGTTCATGAAGAGCTCTGTATCCACTCAGTGGGAAGCAAGAGCAAAGCTATAAACACTCCTAATTCCCAGCACTAACCCATACAGCCTGTTTGTAGTATAAATAACCCTGGCAATAGGTGTTTGATACCAATAAATCAGAGGCCATGGCACTTCTGAGTGATCTTCCTTTTCTCCTGGCATTTCTTTCTCACAGCTGCTTCATGCCCGCTACGTTCTGCAGCTACTCTGTGAAACCAGGAGGGTTCTCAAGGAGATGCCAAATATCACCCATCTTTCAACTTCCTACTCTAAGGAGATAACTGTCTGTGGTAAGGTGCCAGAGAAAATAGTAACTTTGGGCTCCAGGTGGATATTATAAGTGGTTATAGAATGATGCAGACATTTCCTAATGTTGCCATCACAAGTTATTTTCTTTTTTTTTTCTTTTTCCCACAAATGCATGAATTGGAACAAACAAAACCAAATAAGGTTTCTGAGTCACACCGAGTATATTTTAAGAAAATCCCTCATGTCCTCTTTCCTTTCCTCATTAAACATTTCTCAATGAGTCAGTATTAAATCAGCTAACACTGCAGTGTAGCTTAAATATTCCTGCACTTCCATCTCTAAAATGCCACAGAGTATTTTGATCACTGGCTGCAAGTCTCACTGTTTTCTCTTACTGAGAAAAAGACTTTACCATCATAATTTACCCAGTAATGAATTTAATGAGGGCTTAATAGGGGTGGCAAACAAGACCTCTATTGACAGCACGAGTATCTAGAATAAATTGAAATTATAATAAACTGTCATTTCTAAAGGGACCCAAGAGGATGGATCAGTCTTTATACAACCAACAAATTAGTCTCACAAAATGATGTGATGTGTCACAAGGTAAAGAACTAAGAGCTCTTTCCCTATTTTGTTAGGCTTCTGTAAATGATGGATAAAAAGATGCAGTATCCTGACCTGCCACAGAATGCAGTAGCTGCAAACTGAGCAGTAATGGTGACATCACCTCCTGACACCTAGCAATGTGTGCTGTGTGAAATAGTGAAGTGGCATCAGGAAGGGTACTGTGACACATTCAGAACAAGCAATGTTTTTTAAGATGTGGTTCTATGCTTATTTTGGTTCCCAGGAAATGGTTTGTTGAAATGAGGTCTTGTAAAAAAATATTTGTTAACCAAACCAACAAAATCTCTCTCCAAACCAAGGAAACACAGAGTGATAATGGTCACTGCATGTTCTTGCTGAGCAAAATGCTCTTCTCTGTGTTTGTGTTGCATCTGCCCTCTGTAAGCAGCATCTAAAGGGATCCCCCTTTCCTGACATTCAAAATAATAGCATTTTGTAACCAGGAAGATCTTCTGCCAAGAATGAAAGAGCAATTTTTAGACATAATTGGTTCAAAAATATTATTGCCTTAAAATTAAAAAAAAAAAAGGTACCCTTCTCCCCATTTTCTTGTTAATTTCAAATAATGCTGATTAAATATGCACCTGAAATTTTGCATCCACATACACAATGGAAATCTGTAATAGTTTGAATGATTCCATAGAATGACTTCAGCAGGTTCATAATGGATAAAAAAATTGCACAGAAAACACCCAGGGTGGAAATGTAACTTTTCCTACTTATTGGTGGTGAAAGCACATTATCACCAGCCATGTCTTGAAGCTGTTCTGTGGCTTTGTGGTGGTGACTCACAGATGTGAGAAGGCTGCTTCTGTAGCATGAAATTCAGTCCAGTGCAGAGCAGAGCTCTGCTGCAGTGATTCTTTGAGCTGGGTGAAACCCCTCTGCCTGTTTCAAAATAAATCCCTTGGAAAGGGACAAATCTGTCCATTCCTGAGGCATACAAACATGGACAGTTCTTGACACTCCCACCAAATCCTGTCCTTTATGCAAACAATTGTGTTCTAATATTTCAGTGCCACATTTTGCAAGCAGCTTCAGCATGTACCTTAAAATGAAGCTAATCCTAATACAAAGCAAATTACTAAGGAATAAAATGTGTCAAAACTTGTTAGTACTAAGTAATTGTAGTATCATAATTCTTTTTTTTCTCTGTGAGAAAAAAAAAATAAAAAAAAATATACACACACCATACAAAAAAACCCCAAAGCAACACAACAAAAACAAAAAACCACCATGGTTTTGTTTCTTATAGGAGATCTGCATGGAAACCTGGATGATCTTTTGCTGATATTCTATAAGGTAAGTAGGTAGTCTGTTCTGTAGCATTTTCACTTTATGACTTGCTAAGAACATGTATGTATGTCTGATTTACCACTATTAGAACTGTACATGTGGTGTGTATATACCTCATACCTAAATACTGGAGCAATCTGAATGGTGTTTTTGTCATAGCTTTTCCTTCTGTGTCCTTAGGAAAAGATTTTTTTTTTCTTCCTCAGTATTGAATTGGAGAATGAACCAAAACTTGAGGGCTCCTTTCAATGCCTCTAAAGTCCTGCCACTGTTTTATATTCCATATTGACTAAACTCTTCTAAAATGGGTATCTAACTTAATTCCTGATGTAACACTACACCATGGATCATTTTGGCCCTCCAGAAAAAAATGCAAAGGCTTTCATTTAGGCCTGCCACTGATACCTGCAAGGTGGTTTTTATTATTGGTTGTCTACAGGAAGCAAAAAATAATGCTATCTGTATAAAAGCTATTTAAGCCTTGGAAGCAATTGTATAGTCTGCACAAAAAGGAAATAAATACCTTGGGCACCCCTAACATATGGTTGAAACTGATCACTTTTTAATGTTAAAAAAAGCCTAGTTCTGTTTTAGGAATGTGAAAAAAATGAAGCTCCAGGCTATCTTTTCCACAATTGTGTATTTAACTGAAGATGCAGGAAATCTTCTGTATTTAGTTTCACATTTATCCTTAGCATGAATCACCACCTTTCATGTAGCAGATACTCTCTTTGATTTGAGCTCTCCAGGGGCAGGGGTTTGTGTCTGATCCTCACCCATTCATCTGCACTGCGTGGAGGCTGAAGTGAACTAAACCAGGTGTTCAGATGATGTCATTCCTGTCCTGGTTCCAACTTAGTTACACTTTATCTGACACTTGCTGAATGAAAACTTGCTTGTTTTGCTGGAGTGCATACCTGAAGACTATTGAAGTATAATCAGAATATTTTACCGAGTTCTGATTTTCTTACTAATAAATAAATTCTGTTTAGCTGGTCCTTGGCTTGCAGTCTTTTAGCTGATATTTTAATTACACAGTCTTCCTTTTTGAAAGTGGAATCAGAATATGATACAGATTGGTTTCATACAGAGGATGTGGAATGGGAAAAAGAACTATTTTGAAGATAAATGTTCATACAATTATTTACAGCTTCAATCAGCTGGAATTTTTCTTTTTTTTGAGCAAACAGAAGATGATTCTCTAATGGACGTTATGAGAAAAAAAAACCCAAACAACCTCTAAGCAGGGACTAAATTCTGACTTCAGTAAATTCAGAGCCAAAACTCCCACTTGACTTCTGTGACTAGAGTTCACCCAGTAGATATTTGTTCAGCCTCTAGGGGAGTCCCTCCACCAAACTGAGTAAAATGGACAAGTACTTTGTCTTTTCAGAGTGATGGAGAAAACAGAGGGCACATGATACAGCTTCTTAGTCATTGAGAAGCAAATGACACAGTATTTTTTATCCCCTCTAAGCAGTTTACATAGCTTAGCAGTAAACCCAGTCAGCCACCTGAAATGGCTGCTGAAGTATTTTGGAGACCCTATGCAGAGCAGGAGCCCCAAGCTCTGTCCAGGGAATTTTTATCACAAGCTGCCAACAGCAAACACAGAAGCTGTCAATCTACAGCTTATCAATAGAATGCTGGTTGTAATAGTGGGTATAATTCTTAAGCCTGATTTGGGTGAGGCTAAGATAATTACTTTTTTTTTTCCTCAAAAACTAATTTGTAAGGTTCATTCAGTCCCTGCATTAATCTCCATTAAATTACTGCATTTCCTCAAATTCCTTGAAACCTTTGCATTTTAAATTATGTATTACTAAGTTAGATTGTTAAATGGATGCTAAGGATGGAAACAGCCTGAAGCTGTAGGAAATGCAAAGGACAAATGGAAGTTAATGAATCACTAACCCAGCAGATACAGTAATGATGCCCAGCAGCAAGTTGCTAATCATCATAAGGCCTTGCTCCTCTCTGACATGTCAGGGGCTGCAACAACCTTTAGTTTTGCTCTTCCTCTTGGTTGAAACAGAAAAGGAGAAAAAACTTTACATAAGTGTGGAAGAAAACTAAAATGTCACCTTGAAGTTGCTATACTCAGGGTGTGGGATGTCTTGCAGTGCTGCCAAACCTGTTAACAGTGGCTTCCACAACTGTAATGTGATTTTACAGATGTTCTAGTGATAATTCTCGTGCATGACAGTTGTGGAAACAGAGGGTTCCTTTTTCTGAGGAGTCAAAATGGAAATAATATTTCTGATACTCATGATTGGAAATGATGAAGCTCCAAAAAATTGCTGCTATATTTTCTGTAAACAGATGACATCCGATAATATGTTGATAACAAATGTAATGAAACATGCCATCAAGCCACAATAATAATCACCATTCATAATAAAGCATTGCTCTGTATATTCAGGAAAAAAAAAAAAAAGGTAAGAAATATCTGTATGTACAGTTCTCAGGTTTGTGAGCATTCAAGTGGATCTTTGCCCTGGGAGGGGGACAGGGCAATATGAATAAAATGTAATTGCTGCTTTCAAGATGAAAGCAACTGGAATCAAGTTCTTCACAGTTCTGTATTAAGATTTTCTTTTATATATATATATAAAATATATAATTATATTATATAAGAATTTATAATATATATATTAATTTTAAGATTTTGTACTCTGAAGTATAGTCTTTCTGAGGAGTTTTGGAAACATACTCTGCAAACAATGTAAATCTTTGAAATCCATTTTCTTACTGTGTAAATAAACATTAGGACCTTCAGACTTGTGTCAGAAGATACATTTTAAAGGATTTTTTTTTTCTTCCATTCGAAATGAGTAACTTCCTAGAAGCAGTTGCAGTAACAGAAAAGTGTATTTTATTAAAATAATAATGTTCCTTTTGGTACCTTTCAGTTTAATAGGTAAAGAATTAGAGATGGCATTATAAGAACAGCTAAAGAGGTCATCTCTGATATGTCATCTCATGTCTGATATGGAGGGTTTTTATCTAAGCAGTTGGAATAAAGAAATGCTGCACTTTAGAACTCTGTATTAGGAGGGGGTTTTGCAGATTTTCTAGCAATGCAATCTCATTTAAATGCTATTTCCTTTATTATAATAGGGTGGCAGCATCTCTAATGTCTTTGTTTATGTTTCTTTCTGCAGAATGGTCTGCCTTCAGAACAAAACAGCTACGTCTTTAATGGTGATTTTGTTGACAGAGGGAAAAATTCTATAGAAATACTTATAATCCTGTTTGCATTTCTTCTTATCTACCCCAATGATTTACACCTAAATAGAGGAAACCATGAAGACTACATCATGAACCTGAGGTAGATGTTGGGTTTTTTTGGGGGAGGAGGGAAGAAGTATCTGGCCTTTCACTAGAAATGCTGGAAGTGTTGAATGCTACTTCAGCCACTGTGACACTCTAAAATAATGTTTTATTAGGTATTCAGGTGTAGCTTTGTATCTTGAAGATGTGTGAAGGAGGCAAAGAACATTCTCATTACACAACCAACATTAAACAAAACAAACCAAACAAAAAACCCAGCCACAACATAAACCAAGATCAGTTACTTTGTGTACAAGGTAGGAAAATTCCCATCCAAAATAGTGGAAAATACTAAGTGTGTGATGGTATGGTATAGATTACAAAGGTGCATTCCTGTGTGTGGCTCTTTGCTGGTCATTTTGATTAGCAGTGCTGCACATCAGTAAATTTAAAAGCTAAAAGCTAGGGTGTTGTGAAAATGCCCCTAGCACCAAGGATATCTTGGTGTTAAAAAAAATGAGATATCCAAATCCTTGTACCTTGTGGGGGAAAAGACAGGCTAGACTTTTGCAGCAGTACAGGTCAGGGGTTGACCTGTGGGAAAGCTGCTCCACAGATTCCCCAATTTAGGACAAAAGCTCTTGCAAAGGTTTTGTGGGAATTTTTGGCTGTCATCAGTTTGGTTCCTTTGATATTTATTGGTGTGTATCTAAAAGGTATAACTAAGCTATCTCATTTGGATGGGGGAAAGGTCAATAATGGCTGTTCTAGATTCTGTTCCTGATTCTTGTATCTACAATAAATTAGTTTAACTCAATTCATGAGGCAGAGCTGAAGAAAGCACAAAAACGTTTTTTAAACTAAAAGTTTAAAAACTTCAGCTAAACTGAAGTGAGATAGAATGGCAGGAGAAAAATAGAACTAGAAAACAGAAAAAGAGGTCCTGGCAAGCACTGTAAAACAGATCATGCAGAAGGAGCACACACTGACAACCAGTTCATGTTCCTGTCCTGTTTCTAGATACGGATTCACAAAAGAAGTTGCAAAGAAGTACAAGGTAAGTTTCCTCCTCCTTCCTTTCTTTGTAGTCCTGCACATGTAAAACAAAACCCTTGTCAACAAGGAAACCTCCAGATTGTTTAGGTGCAGTACAGAGTGACTGCAGTAATGCAGTTGAAATGAGTTTGGATGATCAGTGGAATAAAACTGCCTGGGTGCAATCCTATGTAATGTGCTCTAGGCAAACCTGCTTTGGGGGTGCTGGAGGTTGGACTAGATGATCTCTAGAGGTCCCTTCCAACTTCAACAATTGTGTGATTCTGTGAACTGACAAAACTTGAAGTGTTAGCCTTTTATGCTCAGAGATCTAAGGGATGAAGTTACAAACACTGAATAATGGTCCACTCAAGAAAACAAAAAGGTGAACGTGAAAGAAAAATGAAATCCTACAGAGGCAATCCAATGCCCTACAGTAAATGGCAGAACATGTTTGTTAGTGCTGGTTTGGGGTGTCTCCTGTTCAGATTGGCAGATACTTCAGCAAGTCTTGAATTTTGAATCAACATAATCTGCCAGAAATAGGATCTCATGTAAGAGTGTGTTTTATAGGACCATGGGAAACAGATTTTGTGTCTTCTGCGAGAAGTCTTCAGCTGGCTTCCCCTCGCCACTATCGTCGACAGCAAAGTTCTGATCCTACATGGGGGGATTTCAGACACCACAGATTTGGATTTCCTGAATGCACTTGAGAGAAATAAGGTAAGAGATCATATTCATGTGGGGGTAATTTTGTTGTTTGGTGGGGTTTGGTGGGGTTTTTTTGTGTTGTTTTTTTTTTAATTTAGCAGTACAAATGCTCAGATGAAGTTGTTTGCATTAGGATGGGAAATGGCTGCTGTATAAGGCATGTAAGGAAAAAGAGAGTCTTGTTTTTCTTCACAAACAGCATTTAGGAAGAGAAGGGTTCAGTAGGTGTTGGGAGCTGATTGTTTGGCTGCTGTAAAATAATGTGTCTCTTGACTTTAAAATAGCTAAAAGCACTTTAGATCCCTCCTTCCTGCAGTGATGACGCATTAGCCAAAAAGTATGAAAAGTACTTAATTCTCAGGCATTTCTAAACAGTTTAGAAATCAATCTATCCACATTTTTCTAGCACTGCCTTTTGCCCTGGGGCTGTGTTCTGTGCCATCTGTTGTGTGGGGGAAGTTCTCCACCTGTGAGGCTCTCCTTTGGCAGCAGATGAGCTTTGCACATGTGGGAGAGCCTTTCCAGCAGGATCAGACTTCAAGGCTTGGCTTTAAGAAAACAGAAACTACCACTTTTCATGGATTTAGAGGACAGACATGTTAATATTTTTTTTTTTCTGGTGAGCAAACCCAGCTCTTTCGAATCAGTGGAAAATGATGCAACATTTGGTCTCAATTTGGACAACTAAAAAAATAAAGATGACTGCTTGTGATTGGGCTTCTTCTGCTCTTTATAATCAGTGGAGATTCAGGAGATCTAGTAAAGATCCAAGTCTTATCACTGCTCAGGCACAGGTCTCCAGCTCTCCAGTGCTGTTCACAAAAGTACCATGTAGCCTAGAGCTGTCCCCTCTGGCCTCTGCCTGCCTTTTGCAGGTTTCTTCCACTGTTCTCTTTCAAGTCTGTGAGCTGAGTTCTGCCTATGCTTTCACCAAGGCTGGGCTCCGTGTGTACCTGATGTAAAGTCTGTGAAAAGCAGAATTAACAGGTCAAAGTTGCTGCCACAGGAGAGCATTGCTGAGACGTGGGCCACAACTCAGGGAGATAGCACTCATGGACAACTGGTGTATTTTAATTGGTACAGCTGGCAACTGACACATCTCAAATACTGGTCAGCACACTGGGGACTAGCCAGTGTTTTGCATTCAGTTTCATCTTCAGTGCATGTATATTTTCAGTTTCCAGTGAAGCTGGACACCTGTCATCCCTGAGCCCAGGCCATCCTTGAGGTGTAGTGAGACCTTATTATTCATTGTGGGTTGTAATGAGTCTGTGTGTCTGGGTAAGAATGTGAGAGCAGCTGTGAAGAGGCTGATCTCTGATACATGTAAGGCAAAATTTCTGCAAGTGCCTAACACCTGCAGCTTCCACCTCTCAGTCCAGGACATTATGAGAGTTCAGTATTGAGGGAACAGGAGCAGATGTGCCTTTTAGCTGACATCTCTGCAGCATCTTTATGTTCTCCTAACAACTTACTTGTTTGGTTTTCTTGAAGTTGAAATCTTTGATGAGGCCACCAAAGTCAGTGCAAGACCAACAGGACCAAGTGAAGCAGAGAATTCCCACAACCAAACCCAGTAAGCACAGTGCCAAGCAAAATGTTACAGGGAAAACACAACACATCTCTTCATCGGGCTCCACTGCACCTTCGGGCTCAAATTTGCCTCCAGACCCCGCCCTGAAGGAATGGAAACAAGTAGGTGAAACCAAAGACTGACTGATAGCAAGTCCCTCCTGCACAAAACCAGCAGGATCTCTGTTCAGGCAGTGTCTTTGAACCCGAGAGAAATGCCTCTTAATAAGAAACACATCATTCTTGGGTGTATACTAGTTTACTATTGGTTATTTGGATGCTTTTTGTAGCCCTGGTAAGAAAAGCTAGTGATACTTATACCTTAAAAATATAATTAAGCCAAGGTTTTCTTAGCTCTTGGGAGGAAACTGCTCAGTATGAAATGTGTTTGCGCGCCCTCTTGTGGTTGAATCTGTTAGTACACAACGTGGTTGTCGGTTTAAATAGGTCAGACTTTGCAACTGCTGGGGTTGGTAAGAACCTTTTTACGGCTGTGGTTTTGGCAGCTGAATGCTTATATTGTCCAAAACCCCTCTGCTCCTTAGCCCTACAGGCTGATTACTCAAGTATGGGAAGCTTTTGTCCTCTGACCGTTAATTTATTCTTGAATGTTAGAGGCAATATGGAGCTCTTTTCATATTGTACTTCATCCAATGGTGACAATCTGAACAGCTTGATTTGTGTAGCAACACATACAACTCAATTTGGAGCTTCTAAGTTTATTTTTCTGAGCTTCTCTTCAGACCAGTGCTTTAAGGGGGAAACAGTTTATTTTTCTTCTTGAGAAGTAAGTATCTCTCTGGAAATGTGCTTTCCCAAGATACCTATCTGATCTCCAGACTAACATAATGTGCACAAGGGAACATCCCCACCCCTCCAAATCTGGCACTTCCCCCAGCTAAGCAAGCATCCACAGAGCCACACTTACCAACGTGAAGTGGAATGTACTGGTGTCAACCTTATGCAGTGAGGTTTAAACAAACACATTTTGCCTAATGTTTGCTACTGACTAGAATTAGGTTGGGTGACTTCAAGTCATGGTGAAGTTGTCCTCATGCCTGAATCCTGCTAAACCACTGATGTGTAACACCTTGTTTTGAAACAGAGCTAACAGAAGACAATGAAGCTAATGGCTTTGTCATGTTTAGAGCAGGCACTCCCAAGCTTAGTTCAGGTAAAACCACTGACCCTTGTGGTTATCAGGTCTGTGCTGGGAAAGAGAAAATACTCCTCATACCTATGTGCAGAGAAGGCAGCTTTTTCTCTCTTTGAAATAGCCCAGGTCCTATTCACTATCCACCTACCTGTGCATGGAAACCTCAGCTGTAAAAGGATGCACCTTTCTGAAAAGGTATTTAACCTGAAAAAAAAAAAAGTTAATCCAAAATCTAGATAATGTTTCTTAAGAAAAGTAGAACAAAAGTTTCATTCCAAAAGATTGCCCTAGTGGAAAGAAGAATTTGTTAGCTCAGGTGTGTTTTCTCCATGTACTGTGGGGCTTTTGCTATGGCCAGTACTTCAGCCAGCCATAGCCTGTCAGTCCTCGCCTACTAGCAGTCCTCACTTACTCAAGTTTGCTATTTATAGATCCTTGACATTCTCTGGAGTGATCCAAGGAGCCAAAATGGCTGCACACCAAACAAGTGTCGAGGAGGAGGTTGTTACTTTGGTCCTGATGTCACTGCCAAGCTGTTTGAAAGGTACAATCTGAAGATGCTCATCAGGTCTCATGAATTTAAGCCAGAAGGCTATGAGATCAGTCATGATGGGAAGGTAAGATGATTTCAAATACATTCAAATTCTCCTGTGAATTTCAAAGGCATATCCACAACAGATTTGTTTGCAAAGTTGATTATTAAAATGGATTTTGGGGAATTGTGTGCTAGATAGATGTTATAACAAATTGCAGAGTTCTGACAAAGTTCTTTACAGCTTCAGGAAGGGGCTATTTGCTTATTACTTGTGTGAAAACAAATGAACATCCACAACATTCCTGATCAGAGCTGTGTGTATATAGAGTGGAAGAGATGCTCTAGGGCTCTAGAAACCTTTTAGTAATTTCTCTTCTGACCCTGCTTTCTGACATGCTCCTATCAGGAGGCCAGCAAGAATCCTGAAAACCATGGCTATCTTAGAGGTTTCTGTTATACACCATGTTATAGGATACTGCCCTCTCAACTGAAGTCTTCTGAGACAGGCCAAAAACACAGGCCTGGAGCTCTGACTCAAAAAGTGCAAGCAGATCAGTGACCAAGAGTTGTTGACCCCTTGTTTTACATGCAGACATTTAATGTTGTAACTTCTATGTTTTTCTAAGATCAGCTTCAGAAATCCATCTGAGGAAGAGTTGTTCTATCCCATCTGGTTTCTTTGTTTCCTGTGACCAGGTTATCACTATATTTTCTGCCTCTAACTACTATGAGGAGGGGAGCAACCGTGGAGCTTACATCAAACTGAACCCCGCGCTGACCCCTCGCTTCGTGCAGTACCAAGTCAGCAAGCACACGCGCAGGCAGCACCTGAGGGAGAGGTAACCCTGGCTGCAGCTTCCAGCCTCTACTCAGCCTGTTCCAGCTACCTGGAGAGCTTGACTGGAGAGCTGAACAGGCATCTCTGTTCCTTGGGTTTCCATTTTACCATTTAAAAATGGATAGAATAGACAAAACCTGTTCGAAGTGCTCTAATTTGGTTTCCTGAGAAACTCCCAAAGGTAATTAGATGTGGTAAGAGGTGAGGAAAGACAATTGTCAGGCTCGTAAAGAGCCTGTTCCTGTCTGTCAGGTCTGCTTAAGGCTGCAGCATTAATCTAGACAAATCCTGTTATGAATCGAGTCCAGAAAGTTTAGCATGACAGCTTTGCCATGCCTAGCACTGTGGTCAGATTTACTAAAGCAAAGCAGCTTAGAATTACCTGTATAAACTCATCTCATAAATTCAGATTATTCTTACAGGGTGGGGTTTCTTTTGCCCCCAGTGTTGTCTTTTAGGATGACCCTAAACATACTACATGTTAAAGGATATAAGGATTTGATAATGTGTCCTAATGCATGAAATTCTAGAGGATTTAAATCTTTTAGTAATCTGCTCTGTGTTTTTTCCTCCTAGGGTGGGTACAATTGAATCATCTGCCTTAAAGTCCTTACGAGAGAAGATTTATGCTCACAGGTCTGAACTGATTAGTGCTTTTGCACAGTATGACCACAATGGCACAGGTACCTCTACCTCTCTGTCCAGCTGCCACCATGGGGAAAACAGCTTCTGTGGGGAGGGGGGCAGAGGGGACAAACCCCATGGAAAGGGGTCCTGCCTGAAAGTGTAAGGGTGGTTGATCCTATGTAATGTATGTTCTTCCTGACTGCAGAGGAGGTGTTAGTAAGCTCTTACCCACAGAAAACAAATTGAGGAGATAAAGCTTTAAGTAGAAGAACTAAAACATATGGGTAAATAATTGTTGTCAGGCAGAGTTGAAGCAGGCAGACCCAGCTCCAGCAGCTCAAAGGTCACCACCTTCATTTAGAAGTGTCTTTAGAAGATGTCATATGGGGAAGTGGGGTCTCAGGTGAGGGGGAACTGCTCTCCTTCTCAGTCTGGGAGATACCTGACAAAAGCTGATTGGCTATGCCCCTAGTAGACACACACTCACCCATAAACTGAAGTCAGTGTTAAATTGAGACATTTTAGATAGAAGCAAGTAATTACTTCTAGCACAACTTTTCCTCACATGGCTTCTAGCTTGATTGGGTTCTCATCTGTGCACCTAAAAGGACAGTCAGTAACATGATGATACTGTTTCTTTGGACACAACAACTGTTTTAACAAACTTCTATCTTGTTGGGGTTTCAGCCACATGTCTCTCTAGTTGCAGCTCACTCATCTTCATGACATAATCTGGTTTTATCAAACAGTATTAAAACAAGCTGAACATCATAAGAACATCACAAAGTTGCTGAGGTTGGAAGGGACCTGTAGAAATGTCTGCTCCAGTCCTGCTGCTCGTAGTTATAAGGGTTTTTATCCAAGGGTTAGGAGAAAATGTTTTGCAACTGTTCTTAAAACCAGCAGCAGGCAATGCTGGTGACTGCTGTGTGCTATGTCACTGCTTGTGACTATGAACTGACCTCTCCCTGCAGGCAGGATCTCTGTCAATGACTGGGCTGCAGCAATGGAGTCTGTCCTGCAGCTGGAACTGCCCTGGAGGATGCTGCGGTCTCAGCTGGCGCAGATGAACCCAGATGGAGAAGTTGACTTCATGTCATGTTTTTATGATTTGAAAATAGGTCAACCTATAAAAGAGGTGAGGAGGAAAACGCCTCCTTGCAAATCTTGGAGGAACAACTTTTGGTGTAACTTGAGGCACAAGACAGTGCTCTGGCCAATCAGGTAGACATCTACAGCTGAACTAGTTGCTGAGCTTCCTTTTATAGCCACTGGAGGGAAATGAGCACTGCTAGGGTACGAGTCATCATCCCCTGCTAAGGTAGAGCCTTAAAATAGGTTGGATGAATCACATGCTAGAACTGCTTCTTGCTTTCCCTCGACTCTCAAGGGCGTTTGGATAACATAGCTGAGGAGACAAAAATCCTACCCAGAGCACTCAACTCTTGCTCTTGCAGATGAGCTTTTCAGAGGTGCTTCAGTCATTCAGGCACCTGAGAGAGGGACTCACATCTGTAGCTGGCTGAGGAGCTGTTTAATGGCAGTGGAGCTCTCTTCTACAGAGTCAAAATGTTACTGAGTGCCCATGTAGGGCTTTGGTTTTTCTCCCCCACCATCATTTCTAAACAGCAGTGAAAGCCTTGTGTTGAGTGCTTGGCATACAGAATCTTCCCTAGATTATCCCTATTTCCACAAATAATAACTGGTGGTGGGAGGTGTGATGGGCTTCTTTCCCCCCTGCCCTGCCATCTGAAAGAGACAGGGTGTAGCTGATTATTCCTCAGGGCAAGAACAAAGTATCATTCCAGGGACCTCAAGCATAAGGATATTTTTGGGATTTTAACACTTGCCAAGTTAAACTGGGAAAGTAGATTTGCACAGTACATATTCTGTTGGACTAACTCAAACCAAGGTCTGAATGGTTTTCTGTATGTGATTTCAAAACCAGGCTCAGCCAGCTTTGGTGGAAACACTGTGCAGGTACAGAAAGGATCTGGAGATCATCTTTAACATCATTGACAAAGATCACTCAGGTAAGTCTAGGTAACTTCACTGTAACAGCATTGGGAAGCTTATCCTGGTTATCTTTCCCCACTGTGTTTCCTCCTTAAGGCTACTAAATATAAAGGAAACAGAGGTGATGTCATTTTTCCAGTTTAGGGAAGACTAATTTAAGCAGTGAGGCTGCAACCATATAAGGAGCAGTGCAGAGCCTAACTTGAGAGAAAAAATTCTCACATATCCCATCTTTTGGGGGCTTTTTCTCCCTACCACTCTCAGTATTTACTGCTTTCCCAGTTTCACTGTTGAAAGCATTACCCAAAGTAAAAATGTACTTCAGCCATGGAATCACAAAGCACATCCAAGCCCTGGGAGGCAGGTTAACTTTCTCACTGTGAAGGTGTGTGCATGCACGTGTGTGTGTGCTGGAAGGGAAACAACACTGGAAAAAAACACGTGCTGTGTCACAGAATCACAAGAATGTTAGGCAGTGGAAGGGACCTAGAAGATCATTGAGTCCAACCCCCCTGCCAGAGCAGGGTCACCTAGACCAAGTCACACAGAAACACATCCAAGCAGGTCTTGAGTGTCTCCAGAGAAGGAGACTCCACAACCCCCCTGGGCAGCTCATTCCAGAGCTCTGTCACCCTCACTGTGAAAAAGTTTTTCCATCTGTTTACCTTAAAACCTTGTGTTTGTCTCTTTTAGGTCTGATTTCTCTTGAGGAGTTTGGCCAGACTTGGAAACTCTTCACTTCTCACCTGGGCATTGATGTATGTGATGAATCCATTGACAAGTTAGTGCTCAGCATAGATTACAACAAAGATGGCCACATTGACTTCAATGAATTTTTAGAGGCTTTTCATGTGGTTCATAGATTAGAGAAAAAGGCAAACTCATGAAAAGGCAGCATGTCTTGGAAGCTCTTCACCTTCCTGTCATTAGTCATAAGCAGTCAGGGAAAACAGTTTCCAGACTGCCAAAGAATAAAGAGGCTGCTCACTCTGGCAAGCACTGCAGTCACCATGTAAGCCTTTGTTTAGTCCCTTCTGGATCATATGTACCTGCCAGTTAAGGGGACAGAAGAGATGAAAACCTGCTATTGACTGTACCATTATTACTGTGACACTGCCACATCATCACCTTTATTCTCCCTCTTGCTGGCATCCCCCCCATCAATCTGACCTGTGAACCCTGCCAAGGTCACATCTACAGCCCCATGAGTAGAGAGACCTTGGTATGTTTCTTTCAGCAGTCCTTAGTGACAGCTGAGGACCACAAGGAACATATCAGACCCTCCCTGGCAATATAAGGGGTCTTCTGACTGCCAGTCCTGGAGAGGAAAACAGGGAAGAAGGACCATCTAGTTAAAAGTGGCAGTTCTGCATTTAATCTTGCTCTTTGCATGATGCAGTGGAATTAGACATTCCAGGTCTAATTGTCTAACTTGTCCTTCTTGAAGTTTACAGATACAACTTGAAGGACCTTAGTTGAAATGTGTTTACAGTTGCTTTAGAATTCCTCTTGCCACTGGTCACTTCTCCCTACATTCCCTGGGCTCTGGAGCTCAGGAACAGTCATAACTCATCACCTTAATGGAAGCTAAATCTATAGCATGTTACTGTAACATGATAAGATCACAAAATAAAGCTTTAGCTTTCACAGTCACATGTAAGTCTGGTCTTTTCCCCTATACTTGGTACCTACACATACCAGAGTACAACACCTGTTTCCTTAAAATGAACTGGATTTCTTTAAAACAAAGAGAGGAGTAAAAGCACCAAAGTAAACCAATCTTGGTACTACCCAACCTAAATATTCTTGCAGAGTCAAGCACAAATCAAATAAGGTAAACTAAGAAACACTGATTTTCTGAAGCACAGCAAGATGGAAGAGCCCAGTGTCCCCAGCCTTCCTCCAGACTGTGAGCCAATGCTCCAATCTCTGCAAGAACCACCCCATCTACTCCTGTGGGGCACAGCAGGGAGATCTGCACCTGGTTTTCCTGCACATTGCACTCTGAAAGCAGCACTCTGATGTAAAGTGAAGTGCAGCCAGGTCAGGAGCTTTCTGAAAGCAGTATTAGCTCATTCAGCCTCAGCAAGTACAATGTGCATAAAGTGCTTTTAGGGTAGGAAAAGGTTCCAGCCCAGCCAGTCTTTAAATTTTAATAGTGAAAGATAAGCTAAGTAAAGCAGCAAAGTTTATTTCATAACAGCAGTGCAAGTGCAACAAAACACTCCCTCCTGTTTATCCACACAGGGTGTGATGCAGCTCAAGCTTTTAAGTTACTGCTCTTTCTTAAATCTCATTTTCTACAATTAAATACTTTTCCAGAAGTATTTAGTTCTCGACAGATGAATTAATACCCACTGCACACACTTCTATTGCCTAGGGGAGGGGGAGAGTAAAAGCTTAAATAGGGCGAACAAAATTTACTGTTAAATTTTAATGGCATTGGTAATATTGAATGTGCATTTTTAGCATGTGTTTGATCTCTGCACTGCGAGGATCAGCCCCACCTTATTCCAGTGAGTGAGAAAAAAAAGCTCCACCTAAGCTGGGAAACCACACAGCACTTCCCACTGCTTTCCTTGCTGTGGGAGCGAAGTGACAAGGTAGAACGGGACTGTGCAGCTCTGGAGTCCTCCTTTGCCAGCCCCCAGACAAGAGGATGTAGCCAGGGTGTGTGACAAGAGGTGGGAACAGATGTCTGACAGCCTCCAGCTTAGACACCCCCCTCTCATGACCTGCTCCTGAAGCTACCCTGGGGGGAAGTTGAGAACTCACTTAATGAAAAGGGATGTAAAAGTGAGGTCACAATGCAGCTTCACTCAGCCGGCGGCGAGAAGAGGCTTTCTGGGATGCACTGCTGAAGTAGGAGAGGAGCTGAGTCATGGAGCCAACACAGGCAGAATCCTGCCCTGTCAGCTGCTAGCAGCACACAGCAGCCCCCTGACCCCTAACAGCAGAATGAGGGGTGGCAGGGGGAGTAACTGTGAAACACTGAATGGCAGGAATAACAGCCACTTGAGAAACTTCCAGTGGGAGACAGCCCAGCTACATGTACTTACATCCATACTGTCTGAGCTGAAGCTCTTCTCCCATAGTGCCCACTCCCCATCCTCTGTTTTTATCCCAAAAGTTTATGCATCAGCTACTTCATATTACAGCTGTGAGTGGTCTTTGGAGCAAAGACTCAGAGTGCAGCTGAGTGCCTTCTTGCTCTATGGGTACAGATGCCACCTCTGGTGGTGTCTCTCCTTCTCCCCTTTCCTGGGCCACTCTGCTCCTACCTCCAGAGCAGAACATGCCCAGTATGTTTCCAACATGGACTGGCCATGCTCCTGCTTCACTTCAGCCACTAGCTGCTGCCAGAGGGGCAACACAGCCCTGCAGGGGTGCAGCCCAGTTGTTTCACTACCCAGCACAGAAAGTGACTGTCCCTTCTTAGGCTGGCTAGTCAGTGTACAGCTCACTGCACAGCTCACCTCCACCTCCCAGGAACAAGCAGGGCTCTTTCCCTGTGGAAGGCAACCACAAGTAGCAGAACAGAAGCTCAACCATTAAATTTTCACATTTACTTGTAGGAACAGCCACTGAGGGAGACTGATGCTGCTTTTGATTTGCCTAGTTTGACAAACTAGTGTCATTCACAGAGCAGCAGGAAGGGAATGGCTGTGATGCAGCCATCAGGGAGGAGCTGGGTGGGGGCCAGCATGCAGTATGTACTCCAAGCTGGTTAGTACCCCTGACCAGTCCCCTTTCTGTCACAGTCATGTCTGGCTGACCCCAGAGCTGTGCAGGTGCTTTGGTCTCCACGGCTGCAAACTGCTTAGGCAGCAGTGCCCATCAGACTGGAAAGAGCAGGTCTCGGGTGGGGCTGTTAATTCATTAATGCCCTTGTTCCCAAGGCACAGGGAATGTCTGTTCACCTTCCTTCTCCTTCTTCCTATACATGAGTTTCCATGGACTTGAAGTTGTCCATGTCATCCTCTGCTGGCTCCCCATGGAGGCCCAACAGCCAAGTCCAGCCTCTGCCACTCAGCTCAGCCCCACAAGCTGCCAAGCTGGCACCTACTTTCAGCATGAGCACACCCTTGCCAGTGCCAATGCAGCTCTGCCCTGCAACACACAGAGGCAGATCCTCAACAAAGCAAATACTTTCTGAATGTCTGGCTCCGTGTGATAATTAATCAACACCTAGGTCATACTATGAATTTCTAATTAAAGATCCCAAGGATAGTGCCATTGAAAAAAAAAAAAGAGAGGTGTCCAGGTATGGATTGGCTTGATTGCTTCAGACTTCAATGCATCTGCATGTAAAAACACCTACATCACCCCTCGTGCCTGAAAACAAGATCACACCACAGGTAAAAACAATAAATAAATTAAATGCCTGAGAGAAAGTCATCTTGCATCTCTCACAATCTAAAATTCAACAAGAAAAGCAAAAATAACTGCTACTACTGACTTTTTGTATGATACTGGATAGTACAAGAAGCTCACATAGGTGAGTGTTGTGCTCACCCTGTGCACTGTCATGTTACATCTCTCTGCTTAAACTAGATTAAGGATTTTACTTTCAGTGGCTGGGAATCAAGCTGTCATCTCTCAGAAGACATCTGGAAAGAAAAAAAAAATGTAACAAAGGCAAAACCCTACAAAACAGGGATGATGCCAATAAAATGACTTTGATATGCAAGTGCTCCCTGTACCTGACGCACACCTGCACACAAGCCCCTCACCAGACTCAGTTTGCATGATGGTTACACAGCACCCTCACAGCATCCAGCCAAAGGGCTCCTAGACCCTTGAGCTGCCAAACTGTTCTGGTACCTGTGAAAAAATGAAACCACCTCCTAAAGCCTCCCACAGCTTTGCTCTCTTGAGCCAGGGTCCAGACACTGTTACAGCAGCAGCAGCAACTATGGAGGGACTGCAGGCAGGGTGGCTCAGCCATCAGGAGCTCATCCTCCACAGGGCCATGGGTGCCAATGAATGGCAAGGGAGACAGGGGATTCCTTCCCTCCTTTTGTCAAATTGTTTCATGTATGTGTGTAAAACTGGAACCAAAATCTCTATTGTCAAAACCACCATGTACTATTATTGCAGAAAAAGAAAGTTTTCAAATCCTGTAGAAATGGCATCATGCTATTTTGTAAGAGTGGAGGAGGGGGTCCTCCCAGACTCACAGAAATATTCTAACCAGGCCTGCCAGCTCAGAAAATACTTCTTACAGGCCACATCTGCTCTTTTCCCCTCCACCTGGCAAGACAGAAAGTCTCTGATGCTCTCTGCTTTGCTGGCAGGCCA
Organism: Corythornis vintsioides; assembly: GCA_025447755.1. Taxonomy (NCBI): domain Eukaryota; kingdom Metazoa; phylum Chordata; class Aves; order Coraciiformes; family Alcedinidae; genus Corythornis; species Corythornis vintsioides. Next base: position 105,354 of record JAOEGS010020799.1, read on the forward strand.
GCAAACCTCCACCTGGTTGAGGAAGCCTGAGGCTGACACAGAGCTGAGGCTGTGGCCACTTTCCTAACCTGCCAGCCAGGTGTGTGTGGCTGGTGGCAAACCTGGCAGTGCTGGCACAAGGGAAACTGCAGCTGACACCTGGGGTAAAAAGGGACATTGCCCTCCAGAGGCAACTTACCTCTGGTGCCAGTTTAAATGGCCACAGAGCCATTTCCCTGCAGGACACACTTGTTCCCCTTGCAGCAGCTCGGAGTAGGCACAGAAACTGGTTTCCAGAGGAGAGATTGAGGGTGCTGGCACTAACCTGGGAGCTGCCTGAAGGAAAGACATCCAGGCAGCCCATCCCTAACTACACGTGACAAGTGTGACTTCAAATTAAAAAATAAGATTTTAAACAATGGGAAAAAGCAAAAGAAAAACATCAAAGCCTACCACAACCTCATGCTGCACTGGAAGGGTGGCAATTATGCCATCTTCAACTCTGAGGCTATTTGCAAGGGAAGGGATTGGGAGACTTGGAAAGGGTGCTTGAGTGGAAGAGGTTTATCTTGCTCCATTCAGAGGGAAAGATTACAGGCGTAAAACTGTCTGTTGCCTTGGAGAAGCTGGAGTCTTGACTTTGTGCCTCCAAAGCCTTGGGGATGCAGGGAAGGAAGCTATTTTGTTCAGATTAAAGACATATGCAGCTTCCTGAGAGGCTACCCTGTCAAATTAGCAGACAAGGGAAGACATTTGTCTCGACTAGTGTTGGCCATGCACTGACTGGGTGCAAGTCAGATGAGAATCTGGATAAAAGTGCATTAGAAATATCACCTAGTTATTTCAAGTTATTCCTATTTCTTCAATTTATATTACCCTGGATGTTTCAGACTGTGCATTAGTGATTCACAATGATGTACATTTACACACAGCAGGAGCAAAATTAATGAATTCCATCACTTTCCTTATTTGGGAGACTTTAAGCCTGAGATACAGCTCCTTTGTTTTATTATGCCTTTTGATCTCCACAGAGTAATCTGTTTTCCCCTTGGCAGAACTGTATCATTCTTGCTAATTTAATATGAATTACATTTATGCACTTTGGGCAGAATGAGCCTTATTATTTGTTATTTCTCACACTCTCTCTTCACACCAGGCCAAATCCCACCTACCTGTCCCCCTCAGGTGGGCACACACGTAGCACAACACACGTGTGCTGAGGTAGTGCATGGCACACAAACATGCAGCAACTAAACCACAGGTTCATGACAGGGAAATGGGTTGAAAGGGCTCCTGAGCCTTCCCCCACTCCCCCCAAGGCATCCCCTACTGCATTGCACAGCCCGTGCTGGGCAGGAAATCGTGCACATAGAGGATGATGGCTTTTGTCAGGTATGTCATGGTGCCATAGGCCCCACTTGGAGCACTGTCGTAGAAAAAGTGGCAAATTCCCGTGGCTACATCTTTCTCCAAGATGCTACCAGTAGCTCCAAATGATTTCTGGAAAGACACAAGCAAAGAAGTAGGGAAAGTTAGGGGTGCAGAGTTATTTATGGGGAAAAAAACCCCACCACGTTATGATTTTGCATTTGTGCTGAACACTGGAAGAAATTCTTTCTCTCTAAAAAAAAAAACCTTTATCCAGATTATTACAGGACCCATAGGGCTTAGTTGGATCAGCACTGAGTAAATGAGGAACACACAACTGCACAGATTTTTGTCCTTTGGGGACAGCGGGTGGGATTCCTCAAATATTGGTAGTTCTAATGCTTCAGTAAAGCAACACTTCCATCTACCCACTCACTTCAGAGCTTGCTAGCCATTACAATTTTATTACCTTTAAAATCTCCCCCAATCCTTAAATTAGTTTTCCAAATATACTTCTAAAAGATACTTAAGTGATTTGGTCTGTCTTTGTAGAGGACAAAAAATAATGATAAGATCAAGCTCGCCACATGTATTAAAAAAAGAGCAGGGGACAATTAAATACAGAAGCTTCTCCCCACTGCCCTTTGAACTCACCAGCTCCTGCAGAAACAGGTCGTTGGCCATGTGCACGATCCGATCCACGTGGATGACGCCCCCGATGCTGTTCACCTCGATGTCAGAGAGGAATGTGAGGACAAGAATAGCTTCCACCAAGAGCTGCCTGTACTCAGGCTGGGGGACGTGGTTCAGCACCGACTCCACGTGCACAGCAAACTTGATTTCACACGGGGTCATCTGGCAAGTTGGAGTGGAAATGAAAAGAAACAGCTGACAAATCCAAAAGCCTAGCTCCCCGTGTCCTGCAAGCACCTCAGCACAGGCTGCTCTCTGCACGGGGGGCAGGCTGACTGAAGTGAACACGATGTTTATGAGGCTCTAGCACGTACAGAAACAGTTTGTGCTGCTTGGCCCAGACCCTGCAACCAGCTGCACGACTTCCAGAGGGCTGCTCCAGCCCTGCAACCCATCACAGACAGGTCTGAGTTACAGACAGGACTGCTGCTGCTGTGCTGGTCCATTAACTCTTTGCCCCTCGTGCTGCAGTCTCAGGCACTCTGCCTTCAAAGTCTCTTTCTGGCATCGTGGGTTAGTTGCAAAGCCAAAACAACTGTCAAGTCTTAAAAACAGCCACCTACTTAGAATGCCTTTCCACACAGACACACAGCTGTATTGTTTGTACAGCAGCCTAATTTGCACTGGCATAGTCCTGTCGATGCTACATGAAGGCTGCTGCCACCTTAGGAGGTTTGTGCTTACTTTGATTCCTGTAAACTGCAAAATTAGATACTGTCTAGGTCTGATGGGCTAAAAATATAAGCTTGTTTATCAACAAATAGGGATAAATAAAGCTCCCAATTCAGAAAAAAAACCCCAAACCAACCACATTTGAATTTGGCAGCAAATTCTAGCTCCTTTCTGGCTTGTTACCACCATCCCTCAGAAAAGAAGCAACCAGAGAGAAATCTGAGGGACCAGACAGGAAAACAGTCTCAGGCATGGAAGTACCTCTCTTGCACTAATGGACTACTGTTCACAGGCATTAGTTTTATAGGTGGGAATTCAAAACTTGCCAGAGCACACAAAGACAAGAGTGAAAACCCAGCTAAGGAAAAAAACCCAATAAAACAACAAAAATACCTAAAGGAAAAACTAGGGATTTAAAGAGTGAGAAACTCTGGCTAAAAACAATCACCCCTTATTGGCATTTACTTTTGTGATCATAATGCCAAAACACACTGGCTGCTGTTGCAGAATATTAAAACAAAAACCCACAGAAAGTGGCAAGCAATGTGCCTTCTTCATTTCAACAAGGCTATGCTCCCTCCCCCTGCCTGCAGCACTGCCATCAGCCACACTGTTCTGTGGGCACATGGGGTCAGGAAGGTGGACAGAGGACAGGCTCAGCAAAGGGGAAAACCTGCCATGGCCCTGCCCCCAGGCCAGCCTGCCTGCCAGGAACTCATCTGCAAAGCACCAGGGAAGTTGGCAGAGGTGCTGAGGGAAGGTCCAGATCTTCTTAAAACCAAGGGTCTGCAACAGCAACACTAATGCATCTCACAGTCAAAGCAAACATTCATCATGGGCTAGAAAATCACTGGTGTTTTACTGTACCTCTCTGGTGGTTGAAGAAGGAAGGACATACCCATCAATGGACAGACCATGGCACTGTAACAACATTTTGACAATGAACAGAAGTTACAATTCTTGCAAGGAAATCTGAAGGTTCTCTGTTCTAAGCCAATGTGTAACAACTTTCAGTTTAAAAAAAAAAATAAAAAAATCAACTAAACAAAAAAGTCCCCAAAACCCAAACAAACAAAGAAGCAAAAACTCCCAAACACCACTTGTTTAAAAACACTGTTTCACTTTTGCTGAAGAAGTTATTATGCAACCTGGTAAACCTTAGAAACAGCCTGACATGACAGGCAGAGTGTGCTGTGCTCCAGTTCATCTACTGATGGGGAGGAAAGCACTCTAAGAGCCACTATAACAAGAGGCACACAAAGAAGGAAAACAAATAGTTGAGAACGCTCTGTAGGAAAGGAGGTAGAAATAAAAGGTAATGCAAAAGCACAACAGACCAGGAAAGTGAGAATCTTTATTCTTCTTTTTTGCTAAAATATTTAGTTAAGTGCTTCAGATCCAGGGCACCACAACTCAAGGATGTCAACATTTTGTAATGCTTGGCCATGGGCCACCAACAGCCAGGGAGAGGTGGTGGTAGAAATACCAAGTGGTATACAAGAAAAGATTGACAAAACTAAATGGTGAGGAGAGGCTAAGGAATGACATATCTGGGTACCTGAGGTACAAAACCCCACCAAGAACAGATACTTAATGAATAGTCCAAAGACAGTTTAAGAATGAAATACTAAAGACAACGTAAGCACAATTGATTTTAACAGCCAGAAAACCATTCAGATACTCCCAGCTATTGCATGAGGTCAGAAGTGATGCTCACTCTACTGAGAGATCACCCATGAGGTCACACATGACTCATCTTGGCTGACATCAACGCTAACAGCTTCAATGTAAGTGATTTGGACAACCAAAAATCAACCTAAGCTGGTGATGCACATTTTTCCCCAACTGTGCAAGCATGGACTGTGCCACAAGGTGCCAGGTGTTGGCTTTCATCCAGCAGAACAGCTGCATAATCTTAGAAAGGAGTAAAAATTCATAACACCCCTCTCCTCCTTCCTGGAGAGCTGGCTTCAACACGATTCCATACCCCTGAATCTCCAAGGTTCTGGCAAAGCCTTCCTTTTCACTTGCAAACAAACCAACCAAAAGTTAAGAGCTCCATAAAGCTCCGGAGAGCCAGCAAAAGCCCTCAAGCCATTTTGGAAGAGCCGGTGCAGTTTCCTACTCGATTCCTCGTAGGCTTTTTTGCAGCGAGCACCCAGTGCGGTGCCCCCCAGTGGCACTGCCCACCCCCTGCACCAGACCACGGCCGGGGCCAAGCAGCCAGAGGGGGAACACCATTGTTCAGCCGAATTCCAGCTCCAGTTGTTTCAGAGACAAATACTTCCAAGCAAACATGTGAACTTTATGTTCAAGAGACACACTCCTAATGACTCCAGTTTACACCAGTCTTCTAGCTGGAGACCAACACCTCTGGACCACCCCCTGCCCAGTTCACTGTACAGCCTGCTGCTTCCTGACCCCCCACAGCTGCCAACTTACCTTCTGAAGGATTTTCCACACTTTCTCATAAAAGCCAACAGGAACTCTGTTAATAGCACCATCAAGCCTCCTCCTGCGCAGCCACTGCCCTTTTCTGTCACCCCAGCTTGTTTCTGCACTGGAGCTTGCAGGAGAAATACTAGTGGGAGATGATGGAGTACTGCTCCTCTGCAAAAAAAACCCAAACATTAAAGCCTTGGTCAGTTGCTTTCTACCACCCCAAGTGCTACTCCTGCTGAATACATCATTCTGTTGCAGTGCTACCTCAGAAGCAGAGAAAAAAATACAAGCCATGATGTCATACAAAATGACAGAGCAGGACTGATCCCTTTCTCTCCCTTTCACAAGCTTCCATACTTCAATCATTTCTCAACAAACTAGACAAGCACTTCAACAAGGCATAACCAAGTAAAATTCACTGCCTGGTTCAACACAAGTCATGACTATTTTAAGAGGCATGAGTGGGCTGCCAGGGCAGTGTCACTGCTGTGCAAGATGGTGGGATTTGCAGGTAGGTCTGACTGAGGCTTCAGGTTCAGTGTTGTAAGAGAACCAAAGTGTCCTTGAGTCCAGCAAGAGAGGTCTTCCATGCAAAAATAAAGCTCTATTTCAGAAAGCAGATTAAAAACTGGCTCCCTATGGTCATGCAGTCATCACATCTGCCTCTCTGTAAGTATCAAACTTGTTTCCCTTTATTACCATTATTACTGTATTACTTTACCAGACATGGAGACTAAATTAGGCAGCAACAAAACATCTTAAAAGTTGTGACACTACCACCAAATTCTTGTTCCTGTTTCCACACGTGCAGACTACCTACTCTTTGCACTCCCAGAGAATGTGTGTTCTTCAGTTTCCTTTCTCCTTTTTTGCACACTTATTACTTTCATCCTGGATAGGACTACATTGACAGCCCCATCTCAAATCCCATCATCTCTGAGTAAGACCTCAGCAAAATACTGGGGAAGGAGGAAAATTAAGACCAAAAACTAGGTTTGCAAAGGGTAGGAACTCATTGATTCTATACAGCCAGGCTCTGTGAAAGACCAGCAAAAGAAACCAGTCTATTTCCACTCCTACTGGTGTCAGAGAGCATAGGTGGTGTTCCCTTAGAAACACAGAATGTTAGGGGTTGGAAGGGACCAAGAAGATCATCTAGTCCAACCCCCCTGCCTGAGCAGGATCACCTAGACCAAGTCACCCAGGAATGGGATGATGTTCTGATGCTATTCCTTTCCACTGCACACTAAGCAAGACAAACAGAACTTCCTCCCCCCTGCTAAGCAGAGCGAGGGGATGCAGGAGGTCAGCAGGAGGGTTGGTGCTGAAGGAGATAAATCCATCTGTACACAGCAATGAATATGGCTACTCAGGTGGTTCAGAGAAGCAAAGATCCCACTGAACAGTTCTGTGCAGCACAGGGCTAGTGGTGCTTGGCAGCTGTGTATTTAGCACACCTGGGATGTGTGTCATCAACAGCAAGTCTGCAGAAGTGGAGAACCACAAATCACAGCAGCAGCCAGTTCAAAATGCTGCAAACTTGCCATCTCTTTGTGACAGATACAGAGCTTCAGACTTAGTTAAATTGTTGAGGTTTCTGTTGGTAAAATATTTAGAAATAACCTTCCTTCTTAATAGCAAGAGCTTAAGAAGAGCTACAGTTCTCTGTCTTGAAAGATGACTGCCAGCTGGGATACCCATGCCCATGCAGCTCCTGTCTCAGCAAGCTGAAGCTATTCTCAGTTCATGAGACTGTCTAGGGACTGCCAGCTTTTATCAATGCTACATTACTTTTAAATACTGATGACACCTGTAACATAATCCACCACCAAGCAGCTAAGTCTACTACAGTGCTTTATCTGCTACAACTGCTTAAGCCTCAGAAGGACTAAGTGGATCTAAATGCAAGACTCAACTTCTATTAGGAGATTACTAATGAGAATTCATTCCCAATGAAGACGAACAAGACGAAGAGGCAGGGTTTGAAAACAAACTTCTTCCACAGGAGAAGTCACAGGAGGTGGCTAGAGCTAAGAACCTTGCACACACACACAGGGTGAAGGACAGGAGCAGAGCTGCAGACAGTGTTTTACCGTGGAAGTGAACATGCTGCTGGACATGAAGTGGCCCTCATTAAAGAACTACAAAACAAAAACAGACATGAACACATCAGACAGCCAGCCATGACAGAACAGGATGCAAACAAGGGTAAGTAACCCATCTGTGTAAGGACAAGGACAAGAACAAGGGACAAGCTCAGGTGCTTAGGGAAAACTGCAACAGCCCCTGCCCTCTTGCAGTGCTGCACTCCAGCTGACCTCAGGGCAGATTCCCAGGGTCATCCTGAAGACAGACCTTGCTGTGCCAGGAGCCTCTTGGGCAGCCACAGGCCACCCCCTCCACCCACCCTGCTCCAAGCACGGCCAACACAAACCACCATGGTTTGAGATGCAGCTTTTGTCACTCAGGGCAGGGGTAAAACCCCAAGCTCCCCACTTCCATTCCCCATTTGCTGCAATGTCAGCAACTTCTCTTTGCATATGAAGGTCATCTGGCTGCAGAAAGTCTGCAGGGTGCCAGTGGATGGGCAGTGTTGAACAAACAGCTGCAAGGCAAAAAATGTTGCTGAAACGTGGAGGCTGCACCTCATAATTAGAGCACTTTTCTGTATGTGTCCATCCCAAGCCATTCCTCCTAATTAAGTGTTAGTTGCTCAGATCCAGGTGAATGTTTAACATTCAGACTCAAGAAACAATGGCAGCAAACAGAGCTGCTGTCACTCAGCACCTAAGATCTGGTGCAAAGAGATATTAGTGCAAGTACTTGAAACGTGGGGTTTTTGTAACACAAAGATGGTTCCCTCCATGAGGCAAAATGACACTGAATTAGTACCATTTATTCAGAGAATAAATTCTTCAGAGAATATTCAGAATTATTCAGAGAATACAGTGAGCTGTGACAGAAAGCAGCATGAATGGCAAGGGGCAAGGAATAAAATAAAACAAGCCAACTCGTCTTCTGTGGAAAATATCAAGTTTGCATCTAACACAAAAACAACTCAGGGAATACATTTCCAACCTCAACCAAGGTCCAAGTGTTTGAGCTCGGGCCCACCTCAGTATTTCAGACAAACTGATGCTGCCACCTAGTGACGAGTCTCCCCTTCTGAAAGTCCCTGAAGTCACCCACGGTAGGAGTTTCAGCCCTGCTCAGACTGAGCCCCTTGCTCCATGTCAAGACCATGCAGAAATTCCACTCCTTTCTGAATGCTTATTGAGTAAATCTCTGTCACACAATCAAACATCAAATACTTTCTTAGAAGCTTACAGAAATGGCCTCATATTAAATGAAACAAGCTTGCATTGGAAGGAACCTCTAAAGATCTTCCATTGTCAGAGACATCTTTCACTAGACCAGGTTGCTCAGAGCCCCACCCAAACTAACCTCAAACACCTCCAATAATGGAGCATCCACAACATCTCTGGGCAACCTGTTCCAGTGTCTCACCACCTTCACTGTAAAAAGTGTCTTCCTTACATCTAATCTAAAGCTTCAGGCTGTTTACAACTGTTGCCTTTTGTCCTGTCACTACAGCCCTTGGTAAAAAACATCACTTCATCTTTCTTATTAACAGCCCCTTATATACTGAAAGGCTGCAATAAGGTCTCCCCAAACACTTCTCCAGGCTGAAAAACCCAGGCTGAAAAATACAGAAATGTCAGTTACATTAATTCACAATATTTTGGTTGTATTTTCTGTTCTATTTCTCCATATAATCAGTTGCTGTGTAATATATATATACATACACATATATGTATAGTCTAGAAATGATCATCCTCCATTCATGAAGAAACAAGAGAAGAAGAAAACAAACCAAGATTTCTTTTCCAGGTGTATCTTTCCCAGAAGGCACAGGGACCACTTGAGTAACTTGGGCAGAGTACAAGAATGAACACTGTCTGTATGAAAGCTTCACTTTATACATCTTATTTTTCCTTAGCTAAAGATGATAGAAGAGCTGTTTTAAAGTTGATGCCATGAATGCATTCGAGTTTTTTCTTCTATATTCAGCACGTGAAACAAGAACAAAAAAGGAAGCACATTTTTGAAGGAAACATCCCCTTGCTGCCTTCTATTTAGTCATCATCTCTAAATCAAAGGATCTTTGGAAACTTCTGTCCTTTACCAAGAATAAAACCTAACGTAACATAGTTCCAGAACAGCTACATTTTCTGCCAAGCCTTGACAGAAAACCCTCACCTGTTTCATCTCACTCTTCAACTTAGTAATACCACTTCTTTCTGTTTTGGTTGCTCCAGAGTGCCCCATTTCATGAATAGAAATTGCAGGGCTGGATGAAGAGGAATCTACATGGCGCACTGCAAGAAGCAAATGGACAGGTCTCAGTTCCAGAGGTGGAGAAAGAGATTAATTGTATCTAGAAATTAAACACATATCCCTTCTGAAGTGGACAATGCTCTTGTTGACAGCATCCTTTCAAATCATGTCAGTTTCATTCAAAGCTGATTGCATCAAGTGAGGGACCTGATCCATATTTGGGTATCGGTCCCATTTTTCAAAACACTGAGCAACTGTAACTTTCCAAGACATCAGAGTTGCAGTGAGGCTGGGAGGGCCTAAGAATGAACCTAGGAGACTGATGTGACAGCAGGGGCAGAATAGACATACTCCTTGAAGGCAAGTTAGTTATGACCTTTCTATGATTTTCCTTCTGGCATATCAAAAATTTCATTTCAAAAGTTCACCTTTGTGTCACTGAAAACTTGATACAATCACATTTCAGTGCAGGATGACTTCCACTATATTTGTTTGGTTTATTCCACAGCAAATACACCACATGTACTGGTGACCCATGATTAATACATTACCTATCCCTCTACTTTATGCACTGAGAGTGTAGATCCCTACTTATAAGACAACCTGTATTTATAGTTCTCATTTAACTTGTACAAGCACCTAAGTGGATTAACTTACAACTTCTTTCTACTCCAAATTCTTTTCCACTGAGAATATGGTGTAAGAGACTTTTCATATCAAAGGGGCTTAGATTCATCAAACTCTCTGAAGCTTCTTCACCTAGGGAAAAAAAATCAAAAGGCAAAAATCACTATAGGTGGCTTTATAGCTTTTCCTAAGTAAACTGCCTATGAATTAAAGTCAATCACATTACCACATTTACCTTTGTGGCTAATGCTTCCTTTAAAGAAAAAAAAAAACAGGCATAGAGTCACACTACAAAGAAAATACATTTCAGGAGTGAACAACAAACTGCATGGAAATAATGTAATTTGCATTAGTGACTATTATGCTGGGGAGCTTGTGCAAAATCTCACTGAAGCTGATGATGACAAGGCAGTTGCTCCTTTGTAGAGCCAGATCACTTGGAAAAGCATTACAGCCATCTCTCAACAGCAGATGGCTTCTAGGTTTAAATTACAGAGCCAGAGTTAGTCCATAAAAATGCATGTGTGTGGGAAGGCTTGTGTTTGAGTTGCTTACATTTACATACACATGAGCACACATGTACACAGACTAATCTCCCATTGGAGAACATGGAAAAAGCAGCAATGAAGCTGAGGGCAGTGTACAAAGCAGCTGGCACATTTAAATCCAAGGAATAACAAAAGGGACACCAAGAAAGACAGTCTTTGCACTGTGAACAAAGCAGCTTCCTCTGTTGAGCTGCATGTTAGGGGAAAACAGGGTTTTCTACACACTGCAAACAGAAACAGTTATCCCAGAAAATTACTTGGCTCCTTTTGTTACCTTAGCCTAAGGCAGGCATCTGCTAACTCCCAGTGGCAGCTACCCACTTAAGTTAGAGAGCAGCAGTGTCAAAGTGGGATTCATCTAAGCAACTACTAGGGATGCTCTTGTCACTCCATGAAGGAGATAACCAGGGAGATCTGAAAAAATGCTCCCACAAAGTTATCCCCCTTCAGGGTGTGCTGGGGCATTAGAAATGGCAACATGATGTGAGGCACAAAAATATGGCCTAGATCATGCTCCTAAGAGTCAGCATTTGACTGTGTATTTGACACATTAACTCAATTACTTCTCATGACTGATGCTTCTTACACTTCTGACCCTTTTCCATGGGGAAAACCATTTAGTGATTCTTCAGATCTCTCTTCAGCCACTATTTCTCTCTAGTTTCACTTTTCCCAAATTAGTTTTGAAATATTTTTGCCTTGCACCACTTGTTTGGTTTTTTTGGGGGGTTTTGTTGGTCATATATACAACTTCCTGGGGTCCTGCAAGAATCTTTTTTTGCTGACCTGATGACAAAATAATGTTATCACTAGCTCTAATCTAAACAGCAAATATTTTTCAACTAAGCACATTCAAAGACAGAAGGCTTACAAAAAAAATTTAAATAAATAAAATCAGTTACTTTGAATAAAAACTACCAAAACTATGAATTAAGGCTCCAATATTCAGAAGATACTTTGAATCCTAATTATTTTTGACATTAGTGGTCCCTAAATATACATATGTGAAATTTAATGGCCTGAACCAAAAATATTTGCTGATTTACTGAAAGTCAGGGGATTTAAGTATTTAGAACCCCTTCAGTTTGAATAACTGGGCAAGGAGGTGACAGGAATCCTTCATTAAATCAAACCCAGAAGTTATTTTCAAAGTTTGTAACTGCACGTGTTGAATGAAGAAGCTAACAGCAGGATTAAACCACACAGAAATGAAAAATCAGCCACTGAGGTGAAGCAAAAATAATGTCATAGGTACCTTTATGATAAAATTGCTCTTACCTGAGCATTTCAGACTTCGAGCCAGCTCAGTGGCCATCACCTGGATGATGAGGCCAATGCGGAGCCTGAGCATCTCCTCGAACAGGCTGGGCTGCGACCGGACGTACATGGCCAGGTACATAATGATCTCCTGAAAGCACAAATCCCATTCAGAGTGCCTCTCCCAGTCACAGAGCAACTGGGAACAGCTGAAAGAACTTCTTTTCCACAAGCTGCATACCTGTGTCAGGACTGCAATGCTGATGTCTTGGCCGCTGGCTTCATAAATGAGATCTGTGAGCTCCTCGGGTGGCAGTGGGCTGCAGGAAGGCAACCCACAGTTAGCAATGACTTAGGCACCTGCTATTAGCCTCTCAAACAAGCACCAAATCACCCCAAACCCATCATTGCACCACAAATGTGCCTATGATGCTGCCTGGATGGCTACAGCTCCTTCCAAAGGGAGGAGTAAGGTTATTTAAAACAAGGTAAGAGCAGCAGAATGGTACTTGCAGGAAGATGAAGGGCAGGCTGGTTCTGTAACAGGCAGAGCTCCAACTTACGCAGTAATGATTTTCTCACGGGGTTCTGGTGGCAGGCCCACTGTAAGCTGCTTGTGGTGTGACAGAAGGTCTGTGCATGCCTATCAAAGGGACAGAATGCAAGAGACCTTGCCCTGAGTTGTGGAAGTGATACAGCTTTTAAATTCCCCCAAATTCAACATTTCTTTAGCAACTTTTAAGTGCATTTCTATTAACAGAGACATAGATCATAGATCCAGCAGAATAGCAGTTAACTAGCTGCCAAAGACAACAGGGCTGAGTCTGCTCAGGCTGAAAGTGAAATCAGCAGCACAATGATTAGGGACTCCAGTGGGGCTGGGAGATCAATAAAGGCCTCTATCCTTCTATTGTTAGATAAAGTTTGTTCTTTCTTTTAAGACAAAAAAACCCCACAAAAACAAAAAAACCCACAAACTTGGTAGTATGAGCTAAAAGAGAAATAAATCCTGCATATTAATATAAACAGAAAAAAACCCAAACAGGCACTCTGATACATTCTGAAATAGGTGCTTCCCCTAGTAAGACAGTGTTTGTGTTTATCAACCTCCTTTAATCATGGGTGTTCCATTTTCCCATTTTAAAATCCTGAATCCAAGACCTCACAGAGCATGTTTCTCTGATTTTGAAGAGCCTATTTTCTCTCCCTTAATTTGGCACAAAACAGATCACCTCTACTCTCTTCCCAATTCTTTGTTGGTATCATCTCAATTTTACATACAGGGCTTTCTGTGAGCACACTGCTCCTCCATCAGGTCTTGGAGATGACAAAGGTTATGTGCTTAATGAAGTGTCACACAGGGTGAGTATCACAAATTGCTCCCTGTCAATAAGACTGTTGCTAAAACAGAGCATCCCAGGTGTGACAGTCAAGCTTTGAAAATGGCCAGGAACTGGAGAAAGAGCTCTTCAGAAATACACAGACATAGGTAGGAAATGAAACAAACATTTCAGAGTACTTGAGAGGAAATCAAATCTGTACCCTTACAGTGCATCTTTCTTGTTACCAGGTAATAGTCTCAGATACTTTAATGCCCCCAAACATCCACATCCATGCAGATGGCAGACTGTCTGCCCAACAGGTCAGAAATTAGAACATGTTTTTGCATCATTACTAGCACCCTGACATACTGGTGCTCCTGAAGTGTTCATGCTATCAGAGTAGCAACAATTATCAATGGCAACTACAGCTTTCAAAGTACTTCATTAAGCTTCTCCAATTAAAAGAGATGAAATGAAGCCTTTACAATCAATTACAGTGTGACATTCGAATTGAGTGCAGAGGGCAACAAAGCTGGTGAATGGCCTGGTGAATTTTATGGAAAGCAACTGAAGGAGCTGGGACAATCCAGTTTGGGGAAGAGGAGGCTAAGGGGAGACCTCATCACTCTCAACAATTACCTGAAAGGACATTGTAGAGAGGTTGGTGCTGGTCTCTTCTCACAGGTAATTAGAAATGGGACAAGAGGGAATGGACTCCAGCTGCACCAGGGTAGGTTTAGACTGGGAATTTTTTTTTACCAAAAGAGCAGTCAGCCACTGGAACAGGCTGCCCAGGGAGGTGGTTGATTCTATGATTAGCACAGTTCACAGTACAGATGAAAGGTAAAGATGTCATAGTAAGATTTTAGATCAGGAAAGCAACCAATGTTTGTTGAAAAATGCTGCCCTGTGTATGCTGTGAAGACCAGAAGAAGGCAAGCACGAGCCCCACCAGCAAACTGATTGTTTTACCTGTTTCCAGGCAGGAAACTGAGCCAGCATTAGTGGTATTTCATACCTCAGCCAGGACTTCCACTCTCTTTTTGAGTATCCCAGAAATATATCGGATCAAGCCCCACTCCTGATTGAGGCCAGCCTTTCTGTAGAGCTCATTGAGCAGGCTGTGCACAGTGACACCATACTGGCCATCCAGCCCCGTGTCCCAGTCAGCACCTCTGCCACAAAACACATAGAAGGCAACTGTCATCAGATCAAATGCTACACTGCTTAACCTTACCACTCAGCAGCCAGCCTGGTTTTTACCACACTGCTCATTTTGGTGACAGAATGAAGTAGTACATGAGTAGTACATCTCTTCACCTGAGGTCAGTTAGATGCAGACAAAATCCTCTTGATACCAGGAAGTCATATTAACTTGAGCACTCAGCCATAAGCCTGTGACTTCAGAGCAACTACCCAAAGGATTTCCCACCAGACTTCAAACTGAGCATGCACACAGTCTGCTGGAGGAATGCTCCACGTGGTGCTTTTTCAGAGCAGAACTCAGCGATGTCTTCATCCTGCCAAAGCCTGCACCCATTTTTCAGATGCCTCTAAGTTTTTTGCTCTGCCTTTTTCTTGGCCATTAACTGAGCCTCCATACTGCTGATGCCATTACTGAAAAAGCAACGGAGATTTCTGTTTCTCTTCTGGTTTTGAAATTCATTATATTATGGCTTCTCTTTGATAACGTTTTGAAGTGTCACGGAATGACCTTTTGACTAGTGCTGGAGGGACAGAGTCCACCAGAAGTCCACCTGCCTGCCAAACAGAGGCTCCCATGGTGAAACAAGTCCAGAACAGGAAATTAAGGGTGTTATATGTACTTAATAAAATGTTCTCCTTTCAGGATTTCCTTTGCTCTCCAAGAGGGGCCACTAAACATTTTGCTTGGGAAATCAAGATCAAAGAAAAGGTCCTCACAGAAGGACTAAAATCAGGACAATCATTGTAGAAGCAAGGAAGATCTGTGATTAACATGCTTATCTTTGCACCCAGAGCTAACTTCCTGACAGGTTCTAGCAGTATCCTCCTGTATGGGATATAAAGCCTAGTAAATGTTCTCCAGAAGATGACTCTGTTGGTTTGTATCTTCATTTTTTTCCCATCAAACCTGTTTAAATAGCAGTTGTTTGCTAATCCCAGCAGCTGGGGTTAGACTGTTTCCAGGAATGTTTTGAAGAGCACTGAGTTTTAGCTAGGGGTGCACTTCAACATACTGAGGAATTTGAAGAAAAATAGTGACTACTCACTAAAACTTCATTTTGTTTTTAGTTAGAAAATGACAGGATGAAGTTTCCCTTCACTTTCTTTCTTGTGTATAAAAATCACACCAGATCTTTGTCAACTTAAGAGTGCCACAAATCTAGCAAGCTGTGTTCTCATGCATGGAAAGGAGTTGTACATCTCACTTGTGGGCCTTGGGCCCTGTGTGTATTCACAGCTGAGCACCAATCAACTCTGAAATTTGCACAAACTTTTTTTTTTTTTGTATCCAAATTATTTATGTAATCAAGCTAACTGAAAATTCAGTTATTAAAGAACAAAATATTTTAACCTTTTCCCTCAAAACACAACCCTGACCAGTGGAAAACTTGCACAAGAATAATCAGACAGTTGTGACCAAACTCAAAGATGATGATGTTTACACTTGGACAACTCACTTTAGTATATGCAAGATATATAAGATATCTGCTTGATCATGGAGAGTTGGACATTCTTTCAGCTGCTCCACAAGCTTCCTGCAATCCAAATCACCATGAGCATCTTTAGGTAACTGCAAAACATTTCCACAGCCCTGATAACAAAAAATGGATAAAAGAAAAAAAAAAACCCTAATAAATGATCTTGAAAAAAGCAGCAGATCAAATTCAAACTGTAACTCCCCAATTAACAATACAACAGACTTGCAATGTCAGTCTGCACTGGAAATACAGACTCATCACAGTTCTTGACAGACTACTACATACATGAAAAAGAGACTAAGCCCAGGAAACAGAACACCCAGAATGGATGTCATGTCCAGACATGACAGTAAGTAGCATTTCTTAGAGAACATCTCTAAGGGACATAAACATCCCTTCCTTCCCTTTGTATGTTCAATTTTTGGTATCTAAAGATGGTAACTTCACCTTTGGCCTTTAAAAACAAGAATCTATTATATTATTTTCTGTTTTGAACACACAATTAAAAGATTTCCACTTGGCAATGTCTACGTAAGGAAAAATTAAAACCTTCACCCAAGAAAAAAACTACATTCCAAAAGAAGGCAATTTGTGGTTTGTCTGTCAAGAAAAATGAGAACTAATACAGGTTTTGGCTGGGAAACAGAGGGAAGGGCACTATATAGCATTCTAAATGTATAAGCAGCATAAAAATTCCCACATCTTACCTTTGTCTCAAAGAAATGGGGATTATCAACAAGATTCAGAGACTTCCTGTGCGTGTTCAGAACTTTGGTGGGAAGAGACATGGACACAGCTGGAAAGCAAAGCCAGCAGGAATTAATTAGGAATACTGACCTTCCTCTCTAGTTGTTCTTACTAATTTAGAAAGTACATGCATGTACTTATATTTTTTCTAGTATTGAAGTATTTAAAGTAAAAAAACACATTCTGTCTGCCTTCATATAAAGATAAAAACAATTCACTGATCTGGGCTCTCGAACTCTATCCAGCTGAGAAGCTGCAGCAGTTTCCATAACATTAACTTTGACTAAATGTTCCATTTCATAGCATGCCCCAAGACATGGGATACTGCAGGCACATGACAGTAACAGCTTCAGAGTCATTCTTAGTCCTTGATTACTCTACCCTACTTGTGCTACCAGTTCTTTTTAATCAGCACTATTCTGAAATACTTGAAATACCTTGCAACATGCAAAACAGGTTTCCTATTATCATCACTACATGAAGAATAAGGAGAAATACCTGGAACCTCCAAGCCCTTTGTCTTGGCCATTATTGACAGTATCTCTTCTGTGGAATGGTTTGCACTGAACACAGGTGGTTGAGTTGCAGTCTTTGAAGTTGGAGGCAGGTAGGACTTCAGTGCTGTACTCTGAAGGATATCATTTATGTACTGATCCAACTCATCCTGGCTGTCTGGTGTTACATACATGAAATAGATGGTTTATTAGAGATAAAAATTATAATGAATCAGTGCTTTCTTTTTCAAACACAGCACTCCATTCTTGCTTATATAGAAGGGCACAGCAAAAGAATAGCATAAGATATTTCTAAACTGAACAAACTGAAAAGACAAAAAGAAAAATTAAGTTTCTGACACTTTGAAAGCAGTTACATTAGGAAGTTGTTCTTCCCTCTGAAAGGACACAGAAGTTTTTATCTTGCTGGAAATCCACAGATCACAGTTAAGACTCAATGATCTTAAAAGTGTTTTCCAACCTAAAGTATTTTACAAATCTGTGACTCTAAAGGCTCTTGTCTCTAACCCCTCACAGTCACTTCCTCCCCTCCAGCCTCTTCCATGCACACCCCCATTCATACTCATCTTCATACTCTTCATACTCACCTTCATTGCAGCAGTTGTTGTTCACTGCCATAATATGAACATAGAAAGAACATGCATGAACTCCTTCTCCAAATTAAGTCATGCAGATACTGTTCTGACAGATGCATGATGAAACCTGAATGACTATCAACTGTGCACAAAACAGACTCACTGCAGGTAAACCCAGGATCTGCTGATAAAGCTTGACAGAGAGAAAACATGAAGTGAAAAAACACCACCTCTTTCACAGAACTCTGCTGGATAGCCTCCATCTTCACTGTCAGGACTACTACGGCCTTCATTAGGGTCCTCAAACAGTTTCATGTCACAGTCTGGGTCCAGGAAGCTCAGGTAGGTATGAAAAGAGGTGGTAAGAAATTCTGACAGCTTGCCTATCTTCACCCTGCAAGAGGAACACATGCCAAAGAGCATGAATATCTGATTAAGGCTCACTGAGCTTTCAAAAACTCCTCCAAAATGTATGAGACAGACCTATTTTAAAATCCTCCTTTAGTAACTACAAAGCAGCAGATACTGACAGTGAGAAAAACAAATGCAAAAGAACAGTTGCAGGTCCAGCTGAGTACTTACTGCTCTAGCTACTCATTGAACTCAACTTTGCTATGGGAACATCTACAGGCCTAACTCAAAAGCCTAATCATGCAGGGTGCTGTATGCTTATATGAAGAGAGACCCTGAACAAATTGCTAAACTCCAAGGGTAATGCATGAGAAATCGGGGCTGAGAAGTTCTATGAGCAGCAATATCTTTTCATAGAACTGGAGTGCTGCTAAAAAACAAAAAGCACATTTTACTGTCAGAGAAAGATACTGACTGAGAGACAAGAAGGAAGAGGAAGGTGGTGTGGCATCATAGTAAATTCTTTCATATATAGATGAATGAAACACAAACAATACTACACATAATTCACATTTAAAATATGCCCAGTAACTGTGGAAGATAGTAACTTTTCAAAAACAGAAGCTCAGACAAGGCAAAGTTTTTATATTTCCAAAGGTTTGACATTTGGTTTTTCTTATCCATTAATGGTATTCAGAGATGGTTCACCTTTTGGGAGACAGATCTTTTACACTGTACCTGAGGTCCAGCTACAAACCATCAAACTGCTCCATGACTAAAGCTGAAAATTCTCTTTCTGCACAGTTCTAGTACAAGGTCTGTGCACTATAACAAGTTCAAAACTGGGGCTTGCATGGGATTTAGTTAAAAAAACATCATGGAGAGACAACAATTTGAGGGTTCTGACATTACCTTGCACCTCCAAAATAACCATCCTCTAATTTTCTTATGGTGGCAAGAACTGCTGGATGAATGTCAGTGCCATCATCAACTGCAAAATAATGGAAGAGCTGAATTGAACCAACATATTATTTGGACATGATAAATTAAGACAGTGGATTACTGTGTGTTCTCTATGAAGTAATTCATAGGAATTTAAAACAACCCACAACTGCTACTGACACTAACTTATTCAAAAACAATCAAACAGAAAGCAATCTTGAGACAAGTTCTAAGGAGATTTCTGAAACAAAAACCAACCCACTCAGGATAAGTTCCAAATAGATTTCTATCAATTTTTTTTTTGGTCAGAAATAGTGATGATGGGAAGACACAAGGACAGCAAGGACAATGGGGAGTAAAACCAAACTTAATATTACCATGTCATCCAAATTCAGCATACACTTGAAAAAGTTAAAACTGTACCTTTGATGTCAGAACTCAGATGCTTGAAATGGTCATGTCACCTGTCTCCTCCCACACCAACTTCTACCCTACTCCCCTGCAGTGATCTACTCTGCTTACAACAGCCAAAGTAAGTTTACCAAGCATTGTGTGGGTGATGGGAAACGTCAGGGTTGGTCTCCCTGTCATCCTCCAACAAGAAGTGAGGTAAGCCAGCTCTGTCTTGAGCATCTCCACAATCATCTGATTGTCTAGAGCCAGATAGAAGTGATGCTGGTCAGTAAACTAGAGAACAGAGAAATAAGGCATATGAGGAGTTGTTGATGCTCTCCTTTTTTTCCATTTTCAGAATCAGAATGCATTGTGTTAAAGGCCATCTAGCCAAGCCCTCCTGCAGTGAGCAGGGACATCTTCAACAGATTTTTTTTGCTCATTTGCAAAAGTTAAAATTGGAGTGGGGGAGCAACACAAGAAATCATCTGTTATGAAGCTGCCTGGGGAAGACTGAGAAGGGATCCACATATTTTGCTGTAATCTGATGGTGTTTGGATGTTATAAAGCATTGCAGAATCCATCTATGGAGTCAATGGAATGCCTTCAGTGGAATGTAAAGACTATATTAGTCAAACATCTATTTAGGAATGTGTGAGAATTCTTTATCCTTATGCAATTGAACATGTTTAGAGTAGGTCATCCCTTGGCCTTCCAGTACCACCCTCTAGAGTGAGTTTACAGGAGTGTGTCATATTTCTTTAAATGTATAAAGAAGAGCCATTAATTCATGAATGATCCAAACTTCCAGCTACATGGAAAAAGACACTAAACAGAAAACAAAGACAGAATGTCTCTTTGTCAGTGCTATTGACCCTTTCAACAATAGAATGAAAAGATGACATCTCTTGGGGAATACAGTACTTGGCATGCTTATGTGAAACCATTTTTTCCATCAAAGCAAACAGAAAAAAGATATATTAAGTGACCTATTTTTGGAAAAACTATTTCATTTGCTAGAATGCTGGTTTGGGCTGAGATCAGTAACAACCTTGTCCTATTGATTTGCTGTGTTCTCTTCAGCCAGAAGCCAAAGTAGCCAGACTCTGTATGACAGATGATTTATCAGCACTTCCACCACTCATCCAACGCTCTTAAAAACCCACACAGCAAAGCACAGCTGCTTTATCTACCTCCAGCAGAGTGACAGCATGTAAATTCAAAGTGCTTCACTAATGATTAGCCATTAAGCAAGCAGTGATTTCCCTGCAAGCTTTACATGCTCACCTGAGGGGTAAAAGCAAATATTTGATTTCTTATGACGTAGAGCTTGGAGGTGCCCAGCACTCCAATGTGCCGGTGTGGTCGGCCACTTAATTTCATTTTCTTGTTCCTGCCTGGAAAGAAAAGAGAAATAAAAAAAGTCTCACCTAACATTTCCTGTGTCACAACAACCATTTCAGACAAGGAGACCTACTTTGAAATCAGCGAGGCAGAAGACAAATAACTAAGTGGTCTGTTTTGCAGCAAGCACCAAATATATTAGCTAGAGATCTTCAAAGGTTTGATTAAAAATACAAAGTTTAGTTTCACTGACCATGGGATCTGGTCTTTTATTTACAGTCATTGCTCAGCATCCAAAGCTGCCCCACCAAGGACAGGAGGTATGTCCTTTCATAAACAAGGCCATCAACATACAACAGAAACTGCAGTGCTTTCATTGTAGCACCTTAAAAATTCCTGCCAACAGAAGGTTGAATTCAAATACAAAGAGAGATTTTATTTCTTTTCATCAAGCTAATTAAGCTCCACTTTTCTCCGTAGATTTTATTAGTGACTGATCCACACTACACCCTTTGCTCCAGCACCCAGAATTTGACTTGAATCTGTCTGACAAGAAATAAGAGCCAAGCAACCATGTCCCTCAAAAACACCACCATGACCACTGTGAAAGAAGTCACTGTTAAAAACATCATCCTACTCACCCCCTGCCTAATGAAAGAAAGCTATTATGAATTATTATGGAAAAAAAAAAATAATCAAAGCCCTGCAAACGTTTCATTTGCTAAAAGTTCTTCAAGATAAAAAGAGACAGATTCTTTCCCAAAAGCAGCACATGCCATTTCCCTTCTCCATGTAAGGAACACACTCTAAGACTTATTTGAAGACCCCATTACTTTGGATGTTCCAAAACACTTTCTGTTAACCAAAAAAAACCCAACCAAATAAACAACAGAACAACCAATCAAAATTTCCACCAAAACCCCATTCATTACAGCAAGGATTATCAAAAGAAATGGTCCTCAAAAGACTTTGAATGACTACAGTTTTGGAGTATTTATTTAATCCAGCTGCCAGGCTTTGGGGAAAACAGGGCTTGAGGGCCACTGCTGAGGAATCAGAATGTAAGTCCTGTGTTTAGAAAAGCCCTAAAGGCTTCTGAGTTTGCAAAAGAGACATAAAGCTTTATCAGCTCAGTTCAGCTCAGCCTTGGAAGGAACATTAGAAAGAATCTGACATCCCAAAGATGCTCTGATAGCAGCCCAGCTTCCCTGAGTTGGAGCAGAAAACTTCCTAGGCTGTCTTCTAGGCAAAACAGCAACTACACTGCTGTTTCCAGACATAAAAATTGTACAGTAGTCTGACTTTTTCTGTGTTGGGCATTTTTCTAAAGCCAGTTTTTGTGCAGAAGTTCCTGCAGGACAGAAAAAAAAAAAAAGTTTTTGCTTAACTCCAAGGGCACAGGGAAACTTTTATTTGGGCCAGCTTTTCTAATGAGGGTCTTGTTGGGTTTTTTTTCTTCCTGTTGGGAGTCCCTTATTTAAGACAGAAGTTCTAATTTTGTTAAGTTTTGTTTCAGAAATGTATTTTTAAACATCAAATTTAAATAAAGGAATTAAAGACAGTGTGAAAGAAGTACAAAAACCAAACCACCACCCTTAAGAAATACCTTTCACAGCTGCATTAGAGAGGCTTCCACATTCAAATACCCACCCAGCATGGTGTAGAGGTTACTCAGGATTCGAGCTGGCTGCACTCTGAGTGGATGGATGTCAGCAATGCTCTGAACATTGATTCCATGGTCTTGCAAGAGATTCTTGATTTGATTAGATTCTGCCAGAACAGTTACTGCATAACAAGAAACAAAATCACTAGGAAATATTCCACTCTTTTTAACCCCCTCTCTCTACCATCACCTGTCAATGAATGCATTTAGTCACTAAAAACACATGAAGGCCTCATCTCCTTATTAACTTACAAGCCAGTGAGATCAAAAGGGACTGCAAGAGGATATCACACAGCTTTTGTCTCTCAACTTCTGAACCTATCATTCTTGTCCATTTTGGAACACAAATAGATAGGGTTTTTCCCCCACAGAACAAGAGAAAACACCATTTCAAAAACTTTTGTTGTTTTAATACAGCACACTAGAACAACACAGCCAAGTCAAAGGGCAACAGGTACTATTACTTGTACAGCAATAAATGTAACAGAGGCCATAAAATGGCAGAGGTAGGGAAAATAAACAGAAATCCCAAAATTAGAGGAATTTACAGTCCAGGCTCTAGACTGGACCTCTTGTCATGCTTGAGGTTTTGCCCCTGTTAGGTGGCTAACTGGTTTGGAACTAACAATTCAGTATTCTTCTTTGCATTATAAACACTTTGTTAAAGAATGCTAAAAAATAAACAAGCACTTCTGTTTCTGCTGGAAACAAAGCACCTCAGAATAGCAAAATGCCACCCCCATGAGACACCAACCCAGGTCAAAATGTCATTGACAAAGGCTGCTCCTGATAAACCAGCTGGGTGCTTTTCAGAGTGGCACAGGCCCTTGAAAAGCCTTTAAGACCTGATCAGCTGGTGTTTGCCTCCTACTTAATTTTCTGGGTTTGGCTGTTCCTTCACTGACTAAAGAAGCCACCCCCTGCAGCAGCCAAAAGACAAGCCTAAGTCTGGCTGCCTCACCTCTGTGTACAGAGATCCTCCCCCACTCACTGCTCTCTGAAGCCTCTGAAAAGAACAGAAACCTAACTAAGCTGATGTGTCTCCCATCACAGAATCACAGAATGACAGAGGTATGAAGGGACATCTCAAGGTAATCTAGTCCAACCCTCCTGGCAGAGCAGGATCACCTAGAATGGATCACACAGGAACAAGTCCAGTCTGCATTTGAAATCCCCCCGAGATGGAGATTCCACCACCACTCTGGGCAGTCTGTTCCAGGGTTCAGTTACCCTCACAGGGAAGAAGTACTTCCACATGTTGAGGATGAACCTCCTGTTTTCCAGTTTATGGCCACTGTTCCTAGACCTGTCACTGAACACCTCTGAGAAGAGCCTGGTCCCATCTTCCTGACACACACACCCATTAGATATTTATAAGCATAGATAAGAACTCTCGGCCTCCTCCAAGCTAAACAGACTCATCAGTCCTGCTCTTTCTTAACAGAATTAACTAAGATTTTCCTTTTCACTACAAGATTAAATTTTACACTTTCCAGTCCCTGGCGACTTTAAAAATTTTAACCAGTATTTTTTTTAAAAAAATTTGTTAAACCAGATCTTTCCTCCTGGAAAAAGGCAGCTGGGCAAACAACTCCTTTGTCCTTCTCAGAGTATCATCAAATCATCTACACCCCATGCAAAAATCCACATTATTTTAAACCATGTTTTTCTTCTTTTCTGTACATAGACACTTGATCATCACTTGATCCAGTTCATCCAGAATATCCAAAAAACTCCCTCACCTTGTACTACAATATCAGGTTTCAATCCAGTGGAGAATCTCCTGTTTAAGGGATCGATTTCACCTGCAGCCAGAAACCCCTAGAATAAACCCAAAAGAAAGAAAAAATGAAGGAAACAAAAATTAAGTAAAAGGCTTCTGATGACTTCTGGAAGAAACTTTTATCAATCTTGATATTATTATCAAGAAAGCAGAACTTATAGCCTGGTTTATCTACCCCATCTACCAAGTAGTACATTCAATAAAACCTATGGCTGCAGTATTTTTTTGAACAAGAAAACAGTTAATGACTGACACAATCTGCATGTTCAGTTGTGCAGCAACTGGCACAATTTCACCAGGCCAGTGATATTTTTTTTTTTCTTTTTGTGTAGCTCCACGGGGATATTCAGTAGTTCCTTGCACAAATCCATGGCTAATATGGGTCA
The DNA here is from genome assembly GCA_025447755.1 of Corythornis vintsioides. Classification (NCBI taxonomy): domain Eukaryota; kingdom Metazoa; phylum Chordata; class Aves; order Coraciiformes; family Alcedinidae; genus Corythornis; species Corythornis vintsioides. Next base: position 129,983 of record JAOEGS010020799.1, read on the forward strand.
ATTCTGTAGGCACCTTATGCCACAGAGCACAGCCTAATGGAGCTTGAAACAGTGCAAAATTCTCATTCCAGGACAGTTCCATCTTATCCATATATCAAGTCCATCTGACAATTCACTCAGCTTGATAGAAACAGACAATTCCACATCAATATACAAAAAACCACAACCCATCCAAAGCTCCTGAAAGCTCAGCATCACCTCTCTATGCTTCATGTACATGTTTCTACTAGAAAATACATAAACCCCTACCTGTCAACCAAACTGTACTTAAAGCCTGAGCCATCCGAAAATAAAATTAAATACAAGCTTGTGGGAAGTTGTAGAGGGACTGGGGAGTTCTCAGGCCCTGGTGGAAAGTAACATTGATACTGACCTGTGAGAAAGCTTTAATGGGACTGGAGTTCTCAGGCTCTGGTTGAGGATAACACTGACTCTGAGTAGCTTGTTATGAGAAAGGTAGGTAGGCAGAGAGATAAGGGGAAGTTGAACAAAATAATGAGAAGAAGCAAATGATGAGAGAATGCAGGTGTTTTGCTAATGCTGTTAGATACCAGGCACTGTAACTTGACCAATAAGGAGTTGGGAAAAGAAGGAGACAGCAAATTGTAGTCTATAGAAAAAAACACACTTGCTTTGCCTGCTGTGCTGGAGAGATAAAAGAGGGCTGGGAAAAAAAAAAAAAAGTAGTTTCAGCTTTTCTGACTCCAGCTGGAAGTGTTGGCTTTTGCTTTTCCTTCTTTGTTTGGCTTGGACCTTTTAGGTTTGGCCTGAGCTTTGGCTTTTCCCCCCTGAACTCCCATATTCTCATGCCTGGCTGAACTTCGATACAAGCTCACCTAATGTACAAGAAACAATTACCTCTGCTAGCAGGCAGCTAAGGACATACAATGATTGGCCCCAAAGATGAGGTAACTTTCCCACTGGAAGTCGATCCACAGAGTGAGGATTTTCATACTCCTCATCCACCTGAAAACAAAAGCATCAGCAAGAAAAATCACCCCGAAGTTGTGAAGAACAATCAACATCATTGAAGTATTTAAGAAAACATATAGTTGATAACCTACCCCTTCTAACCTGCCATTGTTACTGAAGCCAAGATCTCTTGTTTTACTTCTAAGGCTGAACACTTTCTGGGAGAAGAACTGTGCTTCCCTTTTGTACACTGCCCCACCCTTCAAAGCTGAAGGTTGAATGGGGACTCTGCATGCAATTACAGCTCTGGTATTAGCACCTCCCCTTTATTCTCACCATGCCTTTGACACCTTCCTTCTGGGCAGCTTGTAGGTAATAGTGTGTCTGCTTTCCAACCCCTTGCCAACATGACACTGGAACTTCACTGATGTCTACCTTGCTTCCTGAAGGAATGGTGCTTTCCAACAACGAAGGCTGTTCCACCTTTCCTGTGCTAGCAAGAATGACCAATGGAAAAATTAAGTGTAGACTCTTCTCAATTTAGAAAAACTGCCTTGGTTTTGAAGTACACACATCTATCGAGGCAGGGGGAAAAACCTTCTTAGATAGCATCTTTAGTCATTTTAAAATTCATAAATGGCAGATAAAATATATTCTATTTGGCCTGTTCATCAGATGATCATCATTTCAAAGTTCTCAAGAAGGCTCTTGAACTCTTACACACTTGTTCCCACTAGGAAGGAAAGTCAAGAGTTTCCACCTCATATCTGGAAGCAACACATCAGCTGTGGGCACCCCCTGCCCAAACTTAGACCAACCTGGAGGCACTACCCCCTTAGTGAGTCAAGGCTGAGAAATGTGGAGCTGGAGGAGTGGGCAGTGAGAGGCACAAAGGCAAATTGCATGGAAGAGCATGTAAACTTGTCTAAATTTCTCTGTCACAGTGGGAGAATGAGGTAAACTGTAACAGCAAAGATGGCGGGGAAAAAACTCAACAAAACACATAACAAACAAAAAGTCTGGCCCAAACTCTGGAAAAGAAAGAGCATAAACAACCAATAGACCAAACAAGCAGGACAAACTATGCTCTATTTCATCTTTGAGCTTCATTTCCTAAGTCAGCAACAGCACTTCTTAAATATATGTCTTGCTCTAAGGATTTAAAACTTCTGCAGGCATCCAGAATCCTAAGTAAAAAAAAAATAAAATAAAAATGACCAGTTGGTAGCCTGAAGTTTATTATTTCTCAGTGGGAGCTGTGAGAGGCCTCTTAAACTGATGTGCAGTGTCTTTATTGCTGGTTTAGATTGATCAGCTGCAGGAAAACTACAAACCCAACCCTGATCTTGACACCAATACTTTGCATATTGAAGCAAATGCTGTGTCACCACAGTACCTTTTCTGGAGGGACTGCATACAGTTCAGGCATCAGCATGATCCCATTCTTCTCTCTAATAAGTATCCCTTCCAGAGCCTCCCTATACTCTTGTACCTGGAAATAGGAGAGTCAGAATACACATTACAGTCAGCAAAACTAAAACAGTACTTTTAGAATTTTCCAATAGTATTTTTCATCTCTATGTTCATTTAAAAAATGAAAGGGGAACAAAGCATTGCTCGTTGATGGAAGATCAGGGGTCACATTCTCAGACACAGTTCCAGCACCTCAATATATCTGCCTCAGAAACACAAACACACATCTTTAACCTGTAACATGCTGATGCAGTACAAAGCTTCTAACATATTCCTATCAAGAAGTCACTGGAACAAATCCTACACAAGACTTGCAACAGAGGACAATGCAGTGACATGGATGCTTAAAAATTTGCCCCATGGAAAACTTAACAGAAAATCCTCTTGTTGAGTTGTTAGACAACATATTATGAACAAGAATATCAGACTGATACAAAATAAAGAACATTTTCTATAGTTTCTATCAGAACCCTTATTTTGTTCCATTTCTTAACTATCCCATTCCAAGTTTTTATTTAGAGGGAAGCTGTTGTCAAGCATTACTAGCACCTGCTTCTGAAATCCCATTTCCCATTTCTGCCATCCTTTTCTGAGTACAGTGGAACACAAAGAGTAAGTTACCCACAGGTTCCTCATTAAGGAACCTTGGCATTTCCAGTATCCTGTCCTTCTCCACTCTTCTGGAGTCCTCAGGGGGCTATTTTTTTTTTTTTCCTAATAATTGCTGCCATTGCAACCACGAGTTTGCAGCAGTAATTGAAGAAGACAAGACACTCACCTGAGTGTCTCAATAACTCATCCAGATCTGTTGATCAGTGGGAACTGGGAGCACTTCCCCAGCCTGACCATGCCTGAGCACAGCCTGTCTGCACACCATAAAGGCAACAAGGTACGTATCATCCCAGATAATCCAACCAAGTTCTAGAAGCTGCTTTGTGAAGTAGCATTTTATTGGCATGACTCAAGTTTTAGTGAACTTTCTGACTTTTCTCCTCATGAAATAATGCTGTAAGTCTCTCCATCAGACTGCTATTACTGCGTTCAGAAAAGCAACTTCATTGAATCATAGAAATATCTGGGTTGAAAGGGAACTCTGGAGGTCATCTAGTCCAACACCCTGCTGAGAGCAGGGACATTTTCAATTAGAGCAGGTTGCTCAGAGCCTTGTCAATTTCTTTTTTCCTTACCTGAATTCTGTCCTCATTAAATACTCCATCGATTAGGAAATATGTCCAGAATACTGGCCACTCACATTCAATATTTTCAAAGAGCTTGAGTTCAGCAGGATCATAGTGCAGCCTGCTTGGATCCTAGAAATTCAATCACACTTGTTTAGTCACAGTGCTAAATCAGTTGCTCATATTCCAATCACAATGGCAGCTTATTTTATACAAGTGATTAAAACCAAGAAACCAATAAAACCACCAGAAAGAATTTCCAAGCAGTCTCTTGACCTCTTTTTCACCCTAGGCAAAGGAGCCCTTCCCACCTCAGAATCTGTGTGTCACCCAAACAATCTTGACTCAGCCTTAGCTCAAAGATATTTTGGGATGCCTCAGAGACATAGAATCACAGAACATTTAGGGCTGGAAAGGATCTCTAAAGGTCATCTAGTGCAGCCCCCCTGCAGTGAGCAGGGACACCCTCAACTAGACCAGGCTGCTCAGAGCCTTGGCCA